>JAPSGF010000113.1:354997-372198 GCA_035772895.1 Perdix hodgsoniae | reverse complement strand
TTTCTCTCTTTCTCCCTCTCTCTCTCTCTTCCTTTCTTTCTTCCTTTCTTCCTTTCTTTCTTCCTCTTCTTTCTCTCCCTCACTCTCTCCCTCTCTCTTTGTCTCTTTCTGGTATGAAACAAAGTGGTGTGTTTCCCATTTTTGACAAGTTTTTTGAATGGAATCCTTTCGCTCTTGGAGACTGTGTTCTTAAAGTTGAAATTTAATTTTTCGATCCACAGAGATCTGTTAGTCTGGAAAAAGTTTCATACTGTCACATTTTAGAGGGTTGCAAATAATGATTTATGTGACTGAAAAAAAGCCATTTTGTTCAACAAGGTTTCATTACACTGGAAAAACACTGATCATGATAGTACCATTAGTCCAGTCACACTAGAAAAGCTTCAGAATTGTGCCTGTGAGGAAGAGTACTGAAAATACACCGATGTTTTAAAGCATGAAGAATGCACTGATTTGTTTCTGTTATTGTTTTCTAAATGAAACTTCCATATTCTACTAAACCTAAGCTTCTCCAAGACAAGATGCTAGACTATATTTAATATATGTAGAAGGTTAAATATGGCTTGAGATGCAATAGTTCTTCAGTTCACTGTTAAAGGAGAGAAACCTAGCACAAATCTAATTTTACAAGAAAATTGCTGCAAGAATAGATGTAATTGAATGGATATAATAGAACAAGATATTTAAGAATTCCATGCTCAGATGAGTAATAAGCACTTCAAAATTATATCTGGCCATGGAGAAAGGTGCACTTACTTTAAAGCAGCTACTATTCTTTAACATTCACTAGCCAGAGTATTTAATATCTGACAATTTGATTTTTAGTATTAAGGTGACTTTCGTTTGAATATATCTAATGCTGAATGATCTAACAGAATTTTTTAAAATAAAACTCTATGTATTTCTGACTTGAAAGAAGGCAAATACTAGACTTTTCCTGAGCTGTATTAGAGTAATCGGCTTTTGAGGATGATGAAGGAAATACCTTAATACCCAAATGGTATGGCTGAAAAGCAAATATTGATACTTTCTGAGAAGCGGGATATAAAATGAACAACAAAACAGATTTTTATTGCAGTGCATCTCAAGGATTTTTACAAGCTAGACAGAGAGCTGAGTTGTTGGTTAAAGTACAAGTTGACAGTCACTACAAAAAGGGGAAAAGGCAGCTCATATGCTTTGCTGAGAAGATCAGCAGTCAACACAATTTAAGAAGAGAAGGTGCTCAATAAATAAAAGTAATCCATGGTACACCAGTTCAAGTTAACAAGCAAGCTTGTGTCTGTTGAACTGAACTGGTGATTGAGAGAGACTGAACTGGTTCCTAAGAACTGATTAGATCAAACATGATACCATATAAAACAACATTTCAAGGAGAAATGGAGCAGCGGTGTCTCAGTAGTGCAGTTGTTTGATTAAATTACAGAATTTCAATTGATAGGAGGCCCATTGTGTGCAGGACAATTCGGTGACAAATGGACCCATCTTTTGCAATTTTAGGACAAACATTTGCTGAGTAGAAGAAGTTAGACTTGCTGGTTGATTTGTCACAGAAGGATATGAGTTCTCTAGCTGAAAAAAAAGATAAATGTATTAAGTTGTTTTGCATGCTGTGACAGATTAAGGGTAATCTTTTGAAAAGCTCCTACATCTTATTTTCAAGAGAGTCACGAGGTGTTTAGAAGGGCTTTGGATCAGTGCCTCAGTTAACTGGTGTCTGATTTTGCCTGTCAGTAACTCCAGCAGAGAGTCATATGGCAGTCTACAAGCTGTCTCGCTGCTCCTTGAGGAATTGCTTTCCAACTCACATCTAAGCAGCTATGCATAATAGAAGAGATGTACTCTGTGCTCCAGGGGATAAACTGTGGCATTTGTGCTGCTAGTCTGTGCAAATTGTATTAAATCAGTATGGTCTACAGTAGATCTTCTTGAGTCGCATGAGATACCATGGATCTATAAGCGCTGGTTGAGGCAGGTGATCCTGCACAGTGTCAGCCCTGCTACCCTATTGCAAGAGGCTTTGTAGATGCTAGATTAACACTGAAGTCATGGCCCTACTCCTTCCTTACAGCCTCTGTCTTGGTTTGCCTTGTTCAGACATCTTAAGACAAATGCAGAGAGATTCTCAAGAAGGGTATAAGAAATAAAAACATTTAAAACAATTATTTACAGCTAGTACACATAGAAGATGTCTAGGAATCAGCAAATATTAAGCATTTGTGTGCTCACTACCCCAATAAACGAGATACCTGAAAACTTGCTGCTGTCTGGGGGGACATCTGCAAAGAAGGAATAGGGTCAGCAGCCATGGTCTCGCAGCACAGGTGAACTGCCACCATTAGACTACACCATCCATGAAAGCAACAGCTCAGTATGGGACTCCTGGCTAAAATATCTGCATCTCAACTCCTTGCACACATGACTTTTCCCTTCTGGGTCTTGGATCCTTCCATGCTGGGGTTTTCCTCCTGAATCCTTGAGTTATAATGATCCGACCTAACCAATCTCACTTCTGTCTGCAATTCTAGTCTTTCTAATCTGTAACATTGTTCTCATGACTCTTTTTCAGAAGAATATGCTCACATCAGAGCATAGGGGATCTTGCCACAGGGATTACAGGAAATCTAGTGCCTAAACCCTAGAACACAGAAAACATGGAAACTGCTACGCATTAAATTCAACTTTTTTTTTTTTCTTCTGTTAGTACACTGATTATTCATTATATTGCACTCTTTGGATCTCTCTCTTTTTTTTGGGAGGGGGGGGGGGGGGGGGTTGTAGCCCTTATTTTGGCCATTGCCCTCAGATATCAATCCTGTTTTCCAAATATAATCAAAATGAAGTAGGAAACAGCTTCTATGCTCCATATTCCAATCATTCATTGCACTAATATTTATCTCAAAGCACTCTCCCAAGGTCACACCTCAGCTGTTTGCTCATAGCTTTCTTAGAATTTGTATTTCTGGCTCACCCTGAGCACAGCTCAAGCTGTACCATCCAACCTATTTAAAAAAAACCTTTTCTTGGTCCAGAGCACACTTGTCCAACCCATGATATATGGGCTCAACGTGATCCTGGACATCTATAAACGCACCCCACAGAGTCATAAACTTTCACTATTATTACACGATTTTTAGAGATTCGTGAGTCTTTTGTGGAGGAGAGGATGCAGTGCAGAGCCAACTCTGCCTCTTGTGCTTGCCACATGCACTCAGTAGTTAAATAAGTTAATGTTAACACGTTCATTAGTTTCACAAAAAGAAGGTCAAATATCCCATTAATTTTTTTTCCCCTCTTTTTATGTTTTAATAAAAACTATACATGTAAAAAGAAAGATTTGTTATTTATATAAATTATCTATATTATATACTTCATATGCCCCAAACAATTCTCAGCCCTCATCACTCTGTGGCCCAGGCAAGCTAAAAGGTTGGACATCCATGTTCTAGATCTTAGAGTTCATCCCAATTTTCTATAAGCTGCCTGCTTTGTGACAGCTTTCACTGACAATTCAAACTAGCTCAGCTGTCACTGAGAGAGGAGAAATTAACCTCTGTCAATGAAGAGCGGTTAACTCAAGTCATATTTGCTGTAAGGACTGAAAATACATACCTGGGCAGTAATTAGGGATACACCAAAATACATAACTTTTGATACAAACTTGTTTGTTAATGTTTATACTCAGAGCTACTTAGTGGACTCTATTTTAAATTGTACTTTACAACACCGCAGCTTTGCTGTAAATAGATTCATAATTTCTTCCCCCAGTTTTCATGTATGAAGAGTACCTGTGTTCAGTGACATTTTCATCTGTCTAAGCCTAATTTATATAGTTATAGTATATAGAAGTATAGTTAAATATATATAGGTATATAATGTATATATT
This sequence comes from Perdix hodgsoniae, assembly GCA_035772895.1. NCBI lineage: Eukaryota > Metazoa > Chordata > Aves > Galliformes > Phasianidae > Perdix > Perdix hodgsoniae. The sequence goes on along the minus strand of JAPSGF010000113.1, from coordinate 368,312 downwards.
ATATATAGTTGTATTTTATATATATATATAGTTATATACTATATAGAACTATGTAGAACTAGTTCTATATCATTATAAAACCTAATAGTATTTACACAAATAGAAATACTGAGTAACAGAGATAATGGCTTATGTAACTTATATGCAATTTACAGTGGACAACACCACTAAAATCCAAACTATATGAAGTGCATATAAATGCACTTGTTAGGCATCTTATCAGTTTTTTTCTGAGACTGACAGATTTTCTGACATGCGCCTTGCATTGTGGATGAAACTGTGATATGCAAGGCTTGCTAAAAAGAAGAGCACAGAGGTGCAAGAGAATTCATTATATCTATTGAGAAAAAGAGAATAAACTGAAACACAGATACTTTTCATGACAGACAATCAGATTGTGAGGCTAAGTCCATCTGAGACTTATAGGTGCCTCAGGAATTGAGCCAGTGCAATTCTCTGCAGGTCAACGGGGTATAATAAGAAAATCTGTCAAAGTTGAGGGAAGAGTCAGCTTTCTAGACCACAAATCTGATCTAAGCAGAGTCGAGAGACAAGGAGTTCAAAAGGTTAATGCTACTATGCTTATTTAAGTGAACATTAACACTGTTGTGAGAAAACAGATGGAGAAGAACTGAAGGAATTATTTGACTGGTTAGGTTTACAAACAGCAAGCATAACGACAGACATCTCATGCAATGAAGCTTGTCAGAGAAAAAGTGTAAGCTGAGGTCTTCTTATTCTTTTTCTTACAAGTAGTTTGAAATAATGGGCTCCTAATCAGCACAATTATATTCTCCTATTTAAGAAATCAGTGGGGAAACATCTGGGTTGTACATAACATTCACCATCATGTCTTTCAGCGGATAAATTAACAGCACTGTTTTGCAGTAGCTGTAGGAAGAGACAAAAACTTCAGAGCACAATGGTGCTTACCATTTTTCTGTCAAGATGGAGCTGCTATTAGGGATGCTAGTATCAGTGATGATCAATGTGAAGCAGACATGTTTACTGGGAGTCTGTTCTAACACAATATAAAGGAACAAATGGCAAGGTGGGGTCATTCTGTGGATAGATTACATCCCATTGCTCATGACCTGCCTTTATTACATCCCTTTCTTTCCATCTAAAGAGAAGAGAAACCCAAATAACAGCGGGTTCTGTTGCTCTGATGACAGCTTGAGAAAAAGTAATAAGGTATTCCTACAGCTATAAAAGCAGAGTGAGGAAAAGGAGCCAAGTTACCCTTGGAGCTGTCACTCTTTCAAGGCTCTTTTCTTTTCATTTACTTTTGTGTAATACTTTATGACTAAACAGCTACTTTTTGTAGCCAGATGAGGACGTAACTTATTCTTTGAGTAGTCGTGGAGAATCAGTGAAGAATTTCTGGTAAATCTTCAAATGGCAAGTCTAATTTCTCATTTGCCTAGACACTGTACGTCTCACATTTTCAGGAATCTGAAATTATGTATTGCCTGACACTTACTGGAGCCGTTGTTTGGGCTTGAGCTACGTTCAGTTTGTACAAAGAGAACCTTAAGGTGTTTTCACAGCACTTCTTTTTTTTTTTCCCCTTCTTTTTTATAATTATTTATCTTTCAAAAATAAGGCAACAACCTGAAAAGTACTTCCACTACATTAATTGGTTTGGAAAGAATGACTGTTTCACACATTTTATTTCTCTACGTGGTATTTTATTTTTTTCTTTTATTTTCCATAATATGGAATAAGCCAGTAGTGGGTGAATATTGCACAACAGCATTCACGAGCATTTGCAGGAATTTGAAATGGCTGTTTGATCTATCCATATCAAGGCCCCTTGTTATCTGCTGCTCCTGCGGTTTCAGACAGAAAGGTTTTTGTTCCTGAGGAGATTGGAGGAATGGCTGATTTGTGTGAATACCCATATTTGCATGCGAACGAAGCTATTCCTTTACAAACAAGAGCATTCATTATTCCTCTGTTTAAAAGGATACACTAACTCAATTAGCGAACTGGAGGAATATCCCGTGACTTAGCTAACCAATAACATGCTCCAAATAGCAGACAGTGAACAGTTAAACTGCACAGGATCTGAACCTCAAAGTTGGCATTTCCCAAACCTTTGAAAGCTGAACCCTCCCTTCAGGAAAACGAGAACAAGTGCACTCCTCACCCCTTCCGGGTGTTATTAAAAGCATACCACACTGAACAGGCACTCAGAGAAGTCTATGTGGATCCACATGTTCAGATACTGCCTTTCCTTCCAAAACATGCTTTGAACAGTGTAGAAAGAAACATATTGTTGGTGATAAAAACAACTGAGCGAACTCCTCTTGAAGAGTGCCATCACAGAACCATTGCTTCAGGCTTTTTGCAGACTCAGGCAGGTGTCATGTACATTGTAGCACTATTTACCTTACGGACAATGAAAGAAAAGGGGAACAGAGAGCAGCTGAAAGGCAGTGACTGTATCTCTACCTATCTCATGCTTGCTCACTGTCAAAAGTAACTCACGTTTGATGTTGCTGAGAACAGTTAGTCTACTCACCTAACTTGTGCAAAATGCTAATTTCAGACGGGACCACATTAAAAAAAAAAATGTTCAGAAGAATCAACAGGATCAAGAGGCATTTCACATTTTGGAGATCAGTCTCAAAGCCTATTTGTAAATGTTTCTCAAACAGGGGGGAAAAAAAAAGAAAAAAAAAAGTCTGTATTTGCTGTGAGTATTATTGAGGATGAATAATCCAGCCAGCTGCACTAAGTAGCATGAGAAAAAATGAGTTCTTAAGTTGTTTCTGGCTAAGTTATACTATATATAAGAAGGTTTATATGACTTAGGTAAGATCTGGAAAAGTATCCAAACTTCTGAATTTATACTGAAACTTCCACACCTCTGAGTTCAAGGTAAAAGGAGGGATTTATAGAGACTGGCACAAAATGAAAAAGCAGGCTCAGTTTGCCTAATCATCAGTATCTCCAAACCTTTCCACAGTCGCTATTTACCTCCTCCTCCTCTTCCCCCTCCCCCTTTTTTTTTTCTTCTCTGAGGGTTTCTTTCCCCCCTCCTCCATCCTTGCCCTTAGGATATTTAATTAATTCTCAGAATTATTCTCTATTTATCTCAACTTCTTCAATAACTACTATCTTTTTACCCTATGTTGTTCACTTTATCTTCTCATGTGGCTTCTCACATCTCTGTGGATGTGTTTTCAAGGCCCTTTGCAGCTCATCTTTCATTGCTCTACTTTTTGATTTCCCCCTCTTCATACCTTGTTGTTGCATCTGTTCCTATGACATCTCCATACAGTTCTCTGAGCCTAGAAAAAGCTCAGTTATAAAACAGTTGAATTCCAGGAGATGATATTGGCGTAACAATGTATACAAGCACTGTTTTATGCCCCTGGTAAAATAAGCCCTTTGTGTTAGTTATAAGAATACAACAAACAGGCCTCATTAAAGGTGTGTTCTGTCTCTGGAATTAGAACCTTTGATATTTTTGGCATTGACACCTACATTTGGTCAGTATTTGTTCTGTTTAAATCAGAGAAAACCCACATATCTAATGGATGTACTTCTTAGAATGCAATGACCTGTCTTAGCAAGGGAAAAAATCAGGGACTGAGGTGGAAAATTCTCCTGACTTTAAAAGCTACCTACGAAAATCTTCAGGTAACTGAGAATTATCTGCAAGATAGGCACCACACAACTCAGAGAAACAGTGGAAAATACCCCAAAGACTATCTGATAGAAGTTCCATGTGCTTTGCAGGATGTTGTACTGCTGGAACCTGGCAGTGTTGTCCCCAGAAGTCCCTCATTACTCCCTTTCATATTCCATGATCTGATCATTCAGTGTCTTGAAACATCACTGTGAAACACCAAATGACACAATTTGGAAGTTAAGCTTAAGGACTGTTCTTATGTCAAAGCAAAAAATACGGCTATAAGAAAGCATATAATCTGATCTTATTTCCTTTTGCTTATGTCCTCTTATCTTCTTCCTTTGTTCTTTTTAAAAATAGTCAGAGTTTATATGCACAATAATGGCTTTAGATAAGAAGTAGTGTTTTTACTTATCTCAGAATTCCATGTTTGTTTGGCGGTTTTCAGTTTCTCTGCTGCATATTTGTAGTGAAATGTACCTGCATAGTTTGCAGGCCAGTCTTGTCTTTAATTCCACAAAATGCTTTTCAAATAGTTTTATTTAATAGTAATTAAATATTAAACATTATGAATTCCAATATCTAAAGTACATGTATGTGTTACCATGAGATTTATAAGCTAACCACAAATAGTGATTCAGTTGCTAAAGAAAATACTACATAGAATTGCAATGCTCTTCTAGCTTCATTCAATTTATCTGCTTTCTCAAAAACACCTGGAAAATTCCTAGGGCTGGATGATCCCATCCCTTCATGTTAATATAGGATCACAATTGGAGAGCTGGCCATTTTGTTTCCATCCTCTAAAGTCTGCCGACAGAAAGAAAAAGCTTGTTGACCATCTGTTCTTGAGTTCTGAAGAAAGACTTAAACTCTCCCCTTCTTTAGGGTGAATGAGGACTTCAGCAAACTAGAAGTTCTTATTAAAAAAGAAATCTCTTACAATTTTGTCTCTTTCCTCTTATAGAGCACTGGAGTACTGATGAACAAACAGAAGGACCAAAAACAATGTAGTCAGCAATCCTTCTGGGAAGCAGCCCTGCTTCAGCTGGCATTTGGTAAGGGCTGGAAAGAAGCCCAGTTATCTGGTCATTTGGGAGTTTTGGGAGATTTGCCATGACGTCTTAAGAAAGTCTGTCCCAGCATAGTGGAACATGTGTCACCCTCATCATTTATGCCTGCCTCATGTGAACTCCAAGAGCTGCAGAGTGGAAAAAACAGAATGGAACTGCCTCAGTGAAGATGTTCCCATCCCAAGTTCATATAAATACATGTATAATCTATGTTAGTTACTGAATGGACAAGGCTGTGGTAGTCACTGTAAAGCTTCTTCATCATCTAAGGCAAGTGTTTCTAAGCTGCTTTTCCCCAGGTCCCATGATCTATATACCTCATCTGCACTTCTGCCAGCTTCAATGAGGATCTGTATCTGTCCATTTTGCACACCCCAAATTCTAGTCAGACGAAGTATTTCAGGCTTAGCTAAATATCTCCTCCCTTGACATCAACACTTCCATAATAAAGTGTCTCTTGCAGAGTAGATGGAGGCTTTTCACTTAGTGTGAATTGCATTCCCTTTCTAAGGACAGTGAAGATGCACAAGAGACAGCCACAACTGTAACTAATGAGCAAGTTGCGCTATTTTGCACCTAAAAATATTTTAAAAGTAAAAATTACTAGCTTAATTGAAAACTGTAAGTCAGCTTTAAATTAAATAACTTAAGTCAAGTTATGTATGACATTGCTAAAGGAATTCAGAAATCCCCTGCAATCAGTTCTGTTTCTACAAACCAGGACATTCCAGTTCATTCACTGGAAATATGCTTGAAATGAGCTCTCCTAAAGTGTAATCTTTATCCTGCACTCTGATTTATGATCTTAAGGAGGTTGGGGGTGTAGATGCAAATATGTAAACTCTTTCAAAACAACTCTTTCCATTTCATATGACTTAGAGAAATGGGCACTGCTCCTAACTGAAACCTTAGTGCACTTCTGAAACACTAATAAGCAACTTAGTTAACAACAGTGAACATTTTCTGAACATTCAGAACTGAAGCTTAATGTTAATTTCAATAAACAAAATGAGATAATTTATTTTAACTGCACTCAGTCAAATATTAGTTTCCTGGTACACTGTTAATAGCAAAACTATGGTTGATGCCAGCATAGACAGGCATTAAACCATTGCTCTCAGTATAGCATGTTTTCAAATGCTAGTCTGTCTTAGGTAAAAATAATTGAGAAGTTAGAACTGTTGTTTGTACTTGGAAGCTGGCCCTAACATATCTGAAAGCCTTACTGAGGTCCATGGAAAGTGAGTATTGATGATTTGGTCCAGAACAATTACATTGTGATCCATGTTCTTAACCCCAAATAAGTACCTTCTGCACTGCTGTAGCAAAGGGAGCTTAAAGTAATTTACAGCAACAGGAAAAAACTCCACTGGGGAACCGCAAGACATCTATCCGCTTTTTGTCTCCATTCCCACAGAACCAACTTGAAATGCCTTTGGGGAAGGACAGGCTATTCTGGCTATGTAAGCTGTTCTCCCTAGCATGGTTATTCACTTGCACAGCTAAGAGTGGTTCTGAAAATGCTCTAAATTTTCACGAGGAATTGATTAGTATGCAGGAGCTTTCATGACCAGAGTGGTAGGGGGTTGGGAGTGGGAGCTGGTAAAAATAAAGTCATCTTTCTAGGGTTCACTATACATTTCTCTGGCACTCAGGGGATAGCGTCTTTAATGTGGAACTGAAAATTAGATGAATAATTTTATTTCCACTCTCTTGTATCAATCATTCCGGTTTCTTGTGAAAACACAGACATTTTTGTCATTAGGCTAAAAATAAAACTTGAGAGCTGAGCAACTAGTCTGTCTAGTTCTTTCCGTGCAATGTTATTACTGGTAGTAGCAATAACAGGATGTGCTTGCCGTTACTCAGTGTAATAATTCAGTCCCTTCATCAATATAAACAACTTGCCCCTTGGCCTTACAATTAATTCACAGTAGATTTAACCCTAGACAGTTTAATAAAAATATTAATAAATAATTTGTAAATAGAGACATCCTCATTTCTGCACCGAAATAAGTGTGACTGTCTCAAATAGAATCCTGTAGTGACAGGCGTCTTTTAAAGAGCTGGCTGAGGTCTTTTAAAGAGCTGACTGAGTATTATCACTACTGCCTCTCCAATAATACTTCACACCAAAACCTAATCATTCTTAAGGCTCTTTCTCCAATGCATGAGCCTAGGGAGTCTAAAATGTTGTACAAAAGGCATGTCGACATTTCAGCTAACTAACTAAATCCTTCTTTGCAAATTGGTCATGCTAATAACTCCAATGTATGCATATGAAGGAGAATTCAAAAAGTTTGTATGAGGCTGAGGGTCCGCTGTCATTTCCTCATGTCCCTCCCTTATTTCCTCTTTATTCATGAAACTCTCATCAAGTCTTTCACTGCTATCCTCCCCTGCTGATTTAAGGAAGTGTTTTTGAATAGTGCTCTCGGTTAATTTTAGGGTTTAGATTCGAAGAGTCCATGTTTCTGTTTCCATCCTGACCAGGAAATACAAAGCCACAGTTTGTATTCATGTTCAGATTTGCAAAGAGCCATTTCCTCAGCACTTATTTTAAATCTTGTTCTTCTGGGAGGAAAAAAACACTCCAGTCTGAAATCAAGCCAAATTAGCTTCCCCTTCCTGAAGTATTTCTGGTGATTCCAGAAAAAAATTTTGAAACTCAAGAAAACATATTTAATGCTACATACAGACCTATACAGATGCTCGTGTTTTGTCAAGAAAAATAATCAGATTGCATGTAAGGTTTCTGAATCTTATCTCTTACATATTAGAGTTTTAGTACACAAAGGGAGGTTTAGTTCTATTACAAAGCTTCCCCCTGAGTTATAGGAATATGTCTTCAAAGTGATCCATTGCTATAATGAGTTATAACAAATAGTGTGCCTGCAAAGAGCTGACACTTTACTCAGCTACTCTAGTCATTCTGTAGGCCTGAGAATTCACTGCATTTTGTAAGGGTTATGCCTTTTATATTATACTCAGGGAGTTGTAGTTAGACTCTTTAAAGCAGAAATTGATGTCTGTAGGGAGACTGGATACGAGACAATGTTTTATGGTACACAAGCCAGAGACTTGCAAGTTCACATGTATCAGTTCTGTGCTAAAGCATTAACAAACTCTTGTGGAATATTTGTCATTCATAAACAAACTTCACAATTAGTCCCACAGAATATATAAGAAGAGCCTGAAATTACAGCCAGAAGTAGGAGTGTGCATTCAACTGGCCCGGTGCAGATACAGACTATGAGGGAATTTGAGCTGCAGCCTTGATATCTCATGCCACTGTGCAAGATGCACCACTGACAAGATGTCTGTCCATTGCCAGAGCTTGTTTACCTAGTCTTTGTAATTTGAACCCAGAAGAGAGAGAAAGATCTATATACAGCTAAGATCAGTGGTGATGGTAGATTTGATTCTTTATTCTCATACCAGTCCCATGACTTATGTTTCTGGGAGATGCTAAATTTAGTGGAGTTGCCTGAGCACAAAGATCTATGCGACCAAGTGGAAAATCAGACCCAGTGCTCCCATAGACTAACTAATTGACGACTAACCTTCTTTAGCATATATCTCTTGAGGGAAAAATTTATGGTTTACAGGATATGGGAGATTTAGTTGGAAACCATATGGAAACATTTATGTGTTGTTTTGGTGGAATTAATGTAAGAAAATATGAAACTACATACTCATTGGCTAGATGGAATTGGACTGAAGGGTTCATCATTCTTCAGATTCATTAGTATTTTTTTCTTCAACACTCCAGTGTACTGGGAACTAAACACTTAAAAGATAAATGGAGTTACGCACATACAGCTCAGTTGAAAATGCTTGTTTTCATGAAATGAGCAAACAAGGACATTAGACTGGAATATGTATGAAATGTCTTAGTCATTTTAGTTAGTATTGTTATGTCCTTGAAATAACTACTTCAGGAAACACTTATAACTGGTATTACTGGTAAGCCGTTGCCTTATGTTCATGCATCCTCTTACCTCTACTGCATCAAAACACTAGTCTAACCTGATTTGATATTGGATTAAATCTTATTTTTGTGTCTGCTCAGATTAAGGGAAATTTTAAACCCAAGTGAAAGAACACACAAAAAAATCCTATCTATGGTCTTCCTCAGGAACTTTGAAAACACAAAGTGAAGTCAACTCCTCTTCTTACCTAAGTTTACATCATATCTCTCTCTTTTCGGCTGAAGCTATTTGGATTTCAGCCTACCACATCAAAAAGGTATCTGTGAAGGCCCACAGCTGTTCTGCCTGTAGGTGAAAGCGATGTCAGTTTTCCATGTAGAGAGTGCAGATGAGTTCAGTGCAGAGATTTAATAAAGAAGGATGATCTTTGAGGCTTCTACTCTTCTTTGAGCTCTAAACCATCAATAGTTTCTCTAGAAATATTTTTTTAAAGTGTTTTTCTCACCTTCCCTTTCCCACCTGTCTCCTCTGAGACTACATCCAAACTTAGAATTTGTCACACAGTGTAGGTGGTGGAAAGGCCTTACCTGCTGCCACACAATTGCATATTATTTAGACAAGGGAAATAGAAAGCATCTTACATACCAAGGAAAAGTATGTACAGGACAATACCATAAATGAGTAATCAGGCAGTCATTTTATGGAATCTTCCTTTATCTTTAATATTACAAAGTTAATATAATCATATAATAGTTTTGGATATCTTTAATGAGGATAAGAGATAGACAGAAGGCCCAGTTTGCACAGTGTTGCCAAATTCAGCTATACAGAGCCCTGAGACCACAGGGGCCTATTTTTTCCTGGAACAAGAGGGAAAGTTAGTTTGATATTTGCTGATTGTAGCACACATGTTGTTTCATGCTAACTAGGGGTCCTGTGGTGATAATATGAGTCTTCTAGGGGAGCTGGACTAGAAAGTAGCAGATTGTTCTACGGCCAGGCAGGCCCAAGCTAGCAAGCCTTAGGTATTAAAATCTCTAGTGCACGTGCAGTTAGCACTTCAGCTGGAAAGTACCCATCTTCTGCAGTAAAGAATGAATTCAGAATAAAGAGGAGGATGCTAGAAATAGTGCAAAGCTCCAGGAAGTAGGGAAGAGAGCATCAGATGAAAAGGAGCTAAGGAATTTTGTGTCCTGCTGCACGGGCAAAAAATGCCGTAAGCAGCTCTAGCATCTTAGGAAGAGCAGAGCTCACAGTGACCTGGAGAAGTGACTCAGTAAAGAAAGGTGCCAATGATCTGGCAGCATGCTGGACCTATCATCTGGCACAGGAATTTGTTGGCACTACATCCAAGCCTGTGCAGATATTTGGCCTTTTAAAATTTAACGGCAGTGCCATAAAACCTAACGCATACTGTGGTTCCTGGATTGCTGGAATCTATTTATTTTTATTTTTATTATTTTTATTTTTATTTTTATTTTTATTTATTTATTTATTTTTCCTGCAAATAACAGCACTTGCCCTAAAAGCAGGTGAAAAGTTCTGCTCTATGAAAGCATTTTTGACACAGCAAGCTAGGGACATCTCAAATTATAACATCCTTAGGAGATGTGATGGCTAATATAGCTAACATTGCTGCCTGGGGAGGTATTCAAAACATATGCCCTAAAAAACACACCAGCTGCTTATACACACTCTTTTCAACTTCTTGGGCTTATTCAGAGGAATATTAGCTGCTAGGTTTCATCCTCTCAGCCAACAACTTCTTTTCTCCTCCAGTTTTTCACTGCTTTTCAAGAGCATCTTTTCTGGTTCCATCCTGCCTTTTAATAGAAGCCAGGTGGTTTCTATTATGTGTTAACTAGTCACAGATGAACTGGACCCGCTAATTGTCTGAGTTTCACTGGTCCCAGACTTCCTCCTACTAGAAGAAGCAAGCTGCCTCATTTTGGCTAATTTCCAATATATGTTGTAAATAAAATGGTAGGCATATGTGCTTATTTCTCCTATGAATCACAGAAAAACAAAAATGTGTACTAAGCCTACTACTATTGTCAGCTTTTTATGCAATGTGTCCTATTTCCTTTGTTAGAATAAGGTATATACTATACCAGTCTGTAATACATGGTTGTCTGTCTGTATACAGACAGATGTTTCTAGGTATTTAAGTTTTCTTATAAGCTTTTTTGGTAGGTCACATTTTTTTTTCTTTTATGGAACACACTTTAATTTCTAGCCAAAGCATAAAATACTTCAAATGCTGCTTAAATGAATCAATAACACTTGTTTCTTCAATGATGTTTATTTTACGGTTCTTCACTAAACTGATCAACGTGTTTTTATCACAATTATTCTTACTTCATTGAAAAATTAATAATCTCTCTCCTGACAATTATATAAACTGGTAAAAAACTAATAATCAAACTTGGACACTATATTTCTTTCATAAGTGAAAGAGGAGGTCTGAGAAGTTTCTTTCAGAGAGACCAAGTTTTCTCTGAGCCATAGAATACCACGTGGCTACAAAATCCAGTTACTTCAACTGAATGTCAGTTCTGAGGGTTTGACTTAAACTGTAACTGAATGTTGCAAATCAACTGGAATGCACAATGGAAGCAGGAAAAAGAAATCAGTAACTGAGATGGAAAAGGCTGGAGAGAAGTAAATTTCTACAATCAGGCTGGTGCTCGTGCTGCTGTACAGATTGGCATTCTGAATGTTGCCCTTTGCTGATATAAAAAATAAGCAAGCAAACAAAATACAAGTGCATTTTCACAAAAAGTTTAGTATAAATTAATTCCTGTTATTAACTGGGCTGCCACTAATGTTTCCTCCCTGGATCTCTATTACCCTACCCCATTAGAGATCTGCTCCCTCTGTAATCAGCTGAGGGAAATTAAGCCACAGTCAATCAGGTGAACTTCAACGGGGTTCTGGTGCTTACTAGCAGAAAAGGTCACCATAGGATTGCTAATGTTTAATGTTTCTGGCCATATCCAGAAGGAAAGAAGCATGTTTTGAAGAAAAACACTAAAAAAAAAATTCTGAAAAACAAACAAACAGAAAGCAATAACAGTAATATTAAAACAAAAACAAAAACAAAAACAAAAAACAAGAGAATAATTTTTAGCTCATTATCTTATTCTAGGACTGAACATCTCTAATGATATTTTTTTTATTAGATATATTTACTCTCTGATCCTATTATTCATCTATATTAGCCTTTACAAGATTGTTCTTTTCCATTGTTTATAAAATTGATAAAAGAAACTTATCGTCTTGGAGGTAATTGCTCTAACTAGTCAGACCCTTAGGGTCTGGTATAACTGTCATCTGACAAATGGTAGCTGTAACCTATTATCTGGTATCTTGTACTGAGATCCACAGAACTTGGTTGATTTATACCAGCTGAGGAATTTACCCTTCCTTAGTATGCTTGCTGCACGTAACATCTTATTTTGAAGAATCCGCAAAGAAAATTTATTGTCTGAAAAGATTCATGATACAAAAAATATCTCATACACTTCTGTTAACTTTCTACTGAGTTTGTATACAGTTACAACAATGAAAAGAAATAGGTAAAAACAGTAAGGGTGTTGTTACTCTGTTGTTTATATAGATCAAACAAATAAAATATTTTTAAAATGTATTTATTTTTCATTTTTAAAGTTCTAAACAACTTACTGTCAAAGAGAATTGGAAAGAGAAAAGTGAATTGGAAATGATTTCTCAGATCCACTTCTTGTCATATATGTGAAATGTAATGTGAGAAAGGTATGTGTGTTTAGTGGCTTGGATTATAGAAATCTCTCCCTCCTTCTGCTGAGGTCTGTGTGTTTTTTTTATATCTGCTGTTTTTGCGTTTTTTTGTTTTTTTTTTTTTTGCATCTAAAAGAGCAACAAACTTTACACCAACCTACCGTGGTTATTTGCAAAGCTCAAGGAGGGATTTTTTTACGTTTAGTTTTAGGAGAGATGGATTGAGAGATTTCAAGAGGTGACAAGCCAGTTGGGAGGGTTTGGAATACTGAAGATATCCCTAATAGTTGATAATTCAAGAAAATACTTCATCAAACAGGGTTGGCAGGCAACTCTTGTCTCCTTTCAACCTTCAGTGTTGATAAGGAGGCTTTATAAGATGTCATTAAATTTGTTTTTGAGATATCTGATTTATAGGTAGCAGATTTTCAGAATAAAGGACATAAAAAATGACTGTGTCTTCATTTCATTCGAACAGAGGACTAACATCAATGTCACACAAATCTGCCTTTCAGCAATTTCATTCACAAATCCAGTGACAAAAACAACTCTGGAGTCACTTAAAAAAAATAATCAGTAGCAGATTCTCTGTGCATGTATGAAAGCAAAAGACAAATCCCTGGAAATTTATAATTAAAGGTAAAATATTTTAAAATATCTTGTTAATAGAATCCAAAGAGAAGTTGTTAAAAGGACGGTGTACTGATGTATCCACAATTCACTAGCAGGGCAAGAAATAATGTTACAGAGCATAAATATGTTTCCAGTTATTTCAAGGATTTTCTTAGATCCTGGAATACTTCACGAAGGGCTGCTTTTCTAAAACGAAAAGAAAAGAAAAGAAAAGAAAAGAAAAGAAAAAAAAGAAAAGAAAAGAAAAGAAAAGAAAAGAAAAGAAAAGAAAAGAA
>JAPSGF010000113.1:296229-354987 GCA_035772895.1 Perdix hodgsoniae | reverse complement strand
AAGAAAAGAAAAGAAAAGAAAAGAAAAGAAAAGAAAAGAAAAGAAAAAAAAAGAAAAAAAAAGAAAAAAAAAGAAAAAAAAAGAAAAACACCTACAAAAGAAGGTTGAGTCCCCCCACTTAGCTTACTGAAAGTTTTATGTTGTCTAGGACTATACATTTAAAGAATTTTCTGTAACAGTCCAGGAAGGACCAACATTATGGCGTCACTGAGTATATGTGAGTTGAAGAGATAAATCCAGTGCTTCCAGACACCAAATTTTTCCAGAGACCAGAACAGTCACTGTGAGATAACAGAACACTGATCTTTCACTCTCTTCTAGTTTCTTCCTGCTTGAAAATGGCAGAGGCTCTGCTGTAGGTTGGAGGCAGGAACCCCAAGACAAACAGATGCTAACCGATAGAAAAGAATGGAAAAAGACATTTCTAACCAATAATATACAAAACTTAAATACTTCAGCTAACCATTCATTTCTTCCATCCCACTTACCTATGTTTTATTATATTTTCTCTTTTTGATAATCCATTCTGTGTTTATGTTATTTTAAGATGATATGTATATATATATATGTATTTTTCTATTTTTTTAATATTTGTATATTTTTTGTATATTTTTTCTATTTTTATTATATTTGTATGTAGGACCAAGCATAATTTTTAAAATAAATACTAAAAATAATAAAATGTAATTGCTGTTATTGATCAGTTTCTGGTATTCCTTTATATACAGAGTTAGTACAGATTCTACAACTTTTGGAAATTTTCAGAAAACATGATTTCTCTTTTTTCTTAAGAAGATAGATGTGGAACTGCAGTTTCCACTGAGATTAAACTCAGAGCTAAAGCATCCACCTGTTAAACTTTGCATGACAAAATACAACACTCTAAACCTATGAGAAAATTGGAGATAAATCCTGTGATTCTTGAAGTGAAAGCAATCAAAAACAGTTAAGCAAGAAGCAAAATCAAAGGGAATAACCAATGTTGGAACATGGAGAAAAAGCAGGGAGGTATCTGGTGACAAGATGATGTAAGCTATAGCAGTGTAGGTAAGGAGGGGATCTCAGACAGATCTAAGGGAATGTAGCTCTGAGGAAAAAAAATCATCTTCCTTCACCAATTATAGTACAGCACCAATATATCCTCTGAGGATGAGCTGATTTTGAGGTCGTGAAAGAAAGGAAGTTCTGTCTAAAAGGCTGATAAAATCCTTTTATTTTTCAAGCAGAACATATGAACTATTTTATGGATCTAGCAAGCCATTGCTCTGATGATTTAAGAAGGAGTGACTGGAGATTGACTTTGCTGGCCCTCAGTGAACTCCCACTCTGGGGTTCAGTAGTGAATCTCCTTTTCTTCACTATCTCAAGAGCATGCCTAATTTACACAATCTATCTCCTTCTGAATAACTTCCACTGGAGTCAATGGGAGCTGTGTGTCTGAAGCCAAGGGCAAAATTTGGCTCAGGCAGAGCATAACAGCTCCAGCGCTTTCCCAAATGAAATACATTTAGAGTTTGACATGCACAGTTGGATGCAGTAAGTAAAAAATCAGTTTTGCTGGGCACAGGTTTTCAGAGTAGTGCTGCTTCCTGCTTCCGTCTCATCATTGTTAAAAGATGTGCTTTATAAGAAAGACTGAACTAGATCAAACCAGAGACTTATCTTACCTACTGATCTTACAGGGATATTTTATCTAGCTCTTTTGTTTCCAGTGCTTTGCAGCTTAGGACTTCCTGTATCAAGAATAGCAATTTTTTGTTTAGCTCTGCACAGATCGTAATAAAAGTAGCACCAAGCCTAATTGCTTTCATTGTCACAGCTCCTTCAAACATAGCTCTTTTAAATCCATCCAAATTATTTCCCTAAACTTGGGAGCAGTAGCAGCACAGTTGACTGATATGATCTGTTCATCATTTAGAACAGCCTTTTAGCTTGTCTTTTTACTGCTGAACAACAAGTATTTTATTGCTAAGTCACAGTATCTGACAGTTCACCAGTGTCAGGAACAGACTATTACATGGCTTTCTCTCATGATAGTCTTCTCATGAAAAGCTATTCTGAACAGTAGGCAAATGACTACCTAGCCAAAGTAGCCTTTTTATCTTTCTTTATCACTGTCATAATGTCAATCTTGGTCTTAATCTTTCAATTATCCCATGCCTTGAATATATAGGTAATTCTTAGGGGATCATCTCTTCTCATAATTATAAGGATTAATTGAACAAAATTGCACATATGGACAAGAACTCAGCTATTCACAGACTTTTACAGCCTACAGGAGTCCTCCATGGGAACCATTAGTTGCGGCTGTTTGCTCTTGCCTGAAAAACCCAGTGCCTAACTGTTATTTCCCTAAACAAATAAATGTAGAAAAAACAGTACTTTTAAGTGCTAATTGCATGCTCCCAGAGTGATCTGGTTTTGTTTCTGGGTTGTTTTGATTTTGAGGCTTTTTGTTCTTGTCATTGTTTTGTTTTGTTTCTTCTCAATGAGATCTCTGCTTCTCTTTTTGAGTGGTTTTTATCTTTACCTTAAGATTTACAGTTTGTACCTCTGGCAAGTAAATCCAAAGTAGGAAATGCCTAGAAATTCTTTTCATATAAATTGCTATTACAGAGAGTCTATATTCCAGTAAAGAATTTAGTCTCTCTGACTCAATTAAGTCCAGGATTTATACTGCTCCTTCCTTAAAATAAAATAAAATTACAGTCCTTGATTTTGAATTACGTGATAATTGACAGTATTTCTATGCAGTGCAGAGTACAAGACCACATTAGTATCTAAAAAAAAAAAAAAAAAAAAAGGGTTAGAACTTTGTGCAATATTCCTGGAGAGTACTTCTTCTGGATGGGTGTTTCAAGAATGCCATTGTCAAAAAATTCACAGATATATAAAGTGTCTGGTACAAAAAGTCAAGGTGAAAATTTTTTATTAAGATGATGGAAGATGACTGGGATTCTTTTCCCCCTCAACATGTGGCTCTTAATAACTGCTGTTTACTATTAATTATGGAACATACTTCCACCTAATAAACATGTCAGAGGAGAATCAAGCTAATTTGTTATATTCCCCTTTGGATATGCTTCCTATGTACACGATACTTAGATTAAATGCTGACTACTTTTTTTTTTTTTTTTTTTTTTCCTCAACAGAGTTTAGGGAGGCAAGATCTCAGCATTTTAAACTACAGATCTGAATCACATTCATAAACTCCAGCGCCACACTGTACATGACTGTGAAGTTAGGTGCCTAGAATAGACCATAGGTGGGTGCCTAGCTCATATGCATTTTTTTGTGCAATTAAACCTCAGCATCAGATTCTGAAAGCCTGTGTGTGTGTGAAGTTAGCTTTCAATACGTGAGAAAGTTTGCAGAACCTGAAAGGAGGAAAGAAAGAAACACCAATAAGATTAGAACATTACATAATGTAGTAACTGTCAACTGGGAGGATCTTAAAATATAGTAGGCAGCTTCTGAAATGTTTTCATATGAGATTGCATATATGTAATTTTGCTAATATTTTGATCTGCTATGTTTGATATTTTTTTATTTATTCATATGGTACAATATGTACACATAATACAGAGGAAGCAATATGACAAATGAAATAATTAAATGCTTGTATTTGAATAATTAAAGACCACAAAATTGTTGAAATTCAACCATATTTTTAATTAATCAGACTCAAAAACCTTAAGTAAAATTTAATTAATTTTATAGAAGTTTCAGAGCTTTATAATAGAATAAATCTCTTGTGTGAAATATTTTGGTAATGACTATCATAAAGGAGACAACTTTAGAGTGCAATAATGTGCTCTGAAAGTCTTTTCCTTCTGTATCACTTAGGAAGAAAAAAAGTCATTATACTTTTATACTTAGCAGTGTTTTTATTGCACCTAATACTCAGTGCTATCTGAGTGAATCTGGTATATATGTTAGTGCTTCTAGAATAACGGCAATCTTGCCCATAAACTTTTGCACCATTTCTGTGACTGTCCCCAGTGTATTTTATAGACTCTTCCTTCCTTCCTTCCTTCCTTCCTTCCTTCCTTCCTTCCTTCCTTCCTCCTTTCCTCCTTTCCTCTCTCTCTCTTCCCATCCTCCCACTTATTTCTCAATTCTTATCATGATATACTAGAGGCAAACTGAACTTATGAAAAATTTCTGAAATAGGAGACAAAGAGCCAATCTGTTCTGTTACTTTTCTAAGTCCTGCCTATGGCCACCCACAAATAGGGGGTTATTTTTTCCTTTTTCTTTCTTTATTCTGGCCTATCTCCAGATTTATTATGGGTTGAAATACTAGAACACACAAAAGTGAGTGATGTTAGGAAATATCCAGTACAGTTTTGATAAAGTCTTTTTTTTCAGATGTAGTACTGTACATGTGACATGAGAATGTTCCAATCTTCTGTTGATCATTAGAAGTATGTACTTGCAGCTAAGAAGGTTTGCTAAAAATACTGAAAAGTTCATGAAGTTATACTATGGCTAACTATGTTCCATAATTCTGAAAATACATGCAATTTATATTGATATTAAATGCACACCAACAAAAGGAAAGATCTGATTGTGTACTGAGGGAGGCAAGGAGCCTTCACCTTGAAGAGTTTACCAGCTGAATATACAATGGAATAGCAATGTAGGGTGAGGGTTTATATATGCAAATGAAGGGTTTACCACACAGAAGCACAGTTAGGCTGAGAAGGTTTGAGTCACAGGAGAGGAATGAGCAATAGCCTGTCAGGAAACACCCTGCAAGTTCCAAACATTTTTATTTTTATTTGATGGGGGTATAGGTAGGTGGAGATCAGTCAAATGGGACAAAGTAAAAGCATAGATAGAAAGGCAAGGGTATTTCAGGATGTGGAGAGGAGGGGGGAAGAAGCATGTTATGAACGTTAGGGCAGAGAAACGGAGAGGTGTGGAGGTGAGATAAGGTTGCAACAAGCAGCACACGGGAAAGGATAATTAAAATTCATGGATGTCTGTCAGCCCTTACAACTCTTCTACCTTTCCAATGTCAGCCTCATTGTCAGGCTGGATCCTCCCTGTAGACTCTTCTTCATCCCAGGCTGCTCCTATCACTTTTTAACACAGTTGAGCATGAACTGTGCATGCAGACTAAAGCCATAAAATTATACAGCACACTTAATTGGCAAATTGAAAAATTGCTTTTCAGTAACAATCTATACAATGGTTGACATGTAGAGACCGATCTTAGGCTACTATACTCAGTTAAGTGCCATTTAATGTTGTAATTTTAAGTATGAAGACAATGATTTTTCCTTTGTCAAATAGGAATTGTCCTTACATTAAATTAAATTTTAGGGATGGAAGGGGGCTTCTCTCTTTCACTACCCCTTTAAAGATTCAAACAGCTAAAAACATTATGAGGCAAAGTCCGAATCTCAAATAAAGGGGTGTGTGTGTATGTGTGCATTTGCTTCAGTTAGCTTATATATTGTTTCCTTGAAACAGTTTTTCTTATGTGTTGAGAACTTTTGCTTTCAAAATTGATAGTAGATTTGTGATGAGATACTTTACTGAGAAATCCTAGATTAGTTCTTTGTCACTATCACTCTTCCTGTCTCAGAAAAACAAAACATGGCTAAGATCCAATTTCATCAGCTTTCATCCTTGCTCCCCTCAACTGGTTTGAAACTAGAAGCTTATTTTTCTGGAAAGCCGTATTAAACCAGAAGAATTTGAAATGGGAAGGCTCTTTGTTCCCTAATTTCTTCCACAAGACATGATGAAAACAGCAAAGTAGATTCAAACAGCATTTAAATTGTCTGAATAGTGACAGTGTCATGGCTGAACCATATATATTTCAATGCCTGGTTATTTAAGCTCAGTTACTGACTGCCAGAATTACACTCATGAGACCTCAGTATCTCTTATCCATAACCTCATTTTCCAGTCAAAATTCAGAAAATAAAGCCCCACAAAACAACAAAGGAAATCCAAACAAACGGATCTCTGTGTGAAGACAGTATTTTTACAATTCAGGAAATTCATTCTGTGTAGCCATAAGCAGAACATTTACATAGTCAGCACCAACTCTTAAGCAGAATTAGAAAAACAAAACATCAATGGGAAATCAAGCTGATTTCAATATTGTTCAACAAAGCAGGAATCATCTGACACTGTAGGAACTTCTTAACCCATTTTCTCTGAACAGCAGGCTGGAAGCACTTGACAATTGAGATATTTCATTTTCTCTAAAAATTACACCTAAGACCACAGTTTGGTGTATGTCATTTATAAATATTTGAATTTTGTAATTATTTCCATACAAGATGGAAACAGAACCCACCAGAAATCTTCAAGTACATCTTTTGATCACATATGTTGAATCTCTCACATTAGAATTAAGTTTTTTATTTACTTTTCAAACAGCTTCTCTCATGAAAGTGCAGATAATGGCATACTATTTGCAGCCTCTGTGCTGTAACACTTCGTTCAAACTAACACCTTTGCCCAGAGTTCATTAAATCAGCATTTACATGCCTTTAATACAAAGGGAATAGTTTCAGAGTGAGCACTGGATGTCTGATCTCCTTTTACACAGATTATTATTTCTTACACCCCTGCTCTAGGCATTGCAAGAGCAAACTTATTCCTGATGTACTGTAGCAAGAAATGTCTTCTTCTTCTCTCTCATTAAACTGTCACTAAATTTATCTGGGAACCAGATAATCCACTTTAATGTATTAGGAAATTATGGAGGTTGTATAGAAATTCTCACATTAGAAAAATATGAGTTCTCAACTTCTACTGACCTAGAAAATAAAATTCTTCACTAGTGTTGTTTTTTTCAGCTTCATAGAACTGAAGTCTATTTTGTTAAAAAAATGAACGTTGTGCATTTACTATATTTAAAAATCTGGATCTGAATCTGATTGAATGAGTTGTAATCATGTTGTCAAAAATCCCCCTGTTTTTTATATAACTAAAGTGCTTATTTCCAAAATCTAATTTGAAACATCTCCGGTTTGTTTTTACTACATTATTCCTTTCATAGCTTTTCAAATTGAAACCACTGAGTCAGAGATAATGAAAGAGAATTTCTTTCCTATGGAATGATCAGGGAATGATTTCAAAAGAGCCAATCCATGCTTATCATCAGTATAGGTGAGTCTTTTAGAAAGTCTAATTGATAGCATTAGGTTTGGGTCTGAAATTGTTTGATTCTTTGTTTAAAGTCTTACTTCATTGCCCTTAAATAACTAAGTGGATTCATATTTTTTTTTGGTGAGGATTTTTGGTGAGTAAATAGATATCTAAATAAATTTCAGTCCCTGCTTTATTTTGTCCAGTTCTCCATTTTGTATTCAGAAACTTGAAGTGAGACAGTTCTAGAGGGACTGGACTGGGGCAATAGCATGGCTATGTAAGGAAAAACACTCCTTTGCATTATAAAATAATTAGAAAACTGTAGTAGTATCTTTATTCTTCTTACTAATCATTCTGACTTAGTTCTTGAGCTAAGCCATTTCCCAAGGGAAATAAGGTTTCATAAATACTCATTTCCCAAAGGACTCTTTTTTAACTGAATTGATTCCTCCCAGCCACCCTTCCCCCAGAAAACAAACAACATCAACAACAAACAAACAAACAAAAAAACACGCCAAAAAACAGAAACACAACAAAAGCCAGAAAAATGCCACAAAAACAACTGATAAATATTGTCTGTTTGATCTACAGCTGTGAGAGATTATCAAGCTACATTTTGGTAACAGAAACTATCATGAAGGAGAGTAATAAAAAATGTTAAGGCATCCACAGACCTACATTTCTGATATATATAATTATTTATGTTTGTTATCGTAATAGCAACTTGAAGCTCCATTCAAGAATTGCTCACAGCTCAAGAATCACTGTATGGTTTGTCATAGCCGTAATAAGACGTATCTTGTGCCCTAAAGACCTTAAATTTAAGAAGGATCACAAGTGCTGAGAAGATGGTTGGGATCTGAAACCAAGAGAGTTATCAAAAACGTTTGCTACACATCACAAATCTGTGCTAGATTCATGAATAGACCACCGTTATGATGCATCGACTTGTGTTTATCTATAAAAATGTTGGTTTTTTATTCACTACATGTGTTACAGACTTAAAGGTACGGTAAGAAAAATATGTAAGCAACCTTCGCAATGCTTATTACTCAGATGATCAGATGTCTCTTAGAATTTTTGGTTGCCGTTAGGTTAAGGCCCAGCAGTAGCATTAGATGCTGTACAACTGGTCATAGTAATGATCGCTTCCCTGGCATCTAAAAGGACATCAGGTGTGATTTGGAGACATGAGGTGAGTACCTAATCTCCAATTTAAAAGGAGAAAAGAGTAGGGAGTTGAAATCACTGGGAGGATGTCTCAAGGAAATACCCTTAAGAGTCTTCATGTGAAAAGGTGTACCCTTCAACACAGACATAAATTTTCTGGCCATAAAGTGACTAACACAAAATCAGAGTTTGCTAAGTATCATGAGTTATTAAACATGGTATGAAAAAGAAACAGTGTCCTTTTAGAAGAACTGCACTAATTGAGTGAATGGGTGACTTGAATGGGAAGAAATTACAGTAAAGCTGAAAATGGTACAGGGAAGGATGATGGCAGTGGTCAAAGTTGTGGAATGTGTTTAACAGGTAACTAAATCAATTAGGACTCTTCAGATTGAAAAAGAAATAATTTAAGTTGGGTATGAATGGCTTCTGAAAAAGATGTGTGGACTAGAAAAACTAATTTGGAAAGCAAGTATTTGCTATTTTTTCCCAAGATAAGAATTGGAGGAGATAAATCTGAGTTCAAAATAATCAGTGAGAGACTGCCTTGATGGCAGAGAAGCTCTGGAGGTCTGTGGCTTAAACTGCTGGAAATTCTGAAAGTTTACCTGGGCTCACAGAAGTGATTAGATACAATGGAAAAATCCTCCATTGTACTCAACTAGCTGGCTCAAGAAGGCTTCGTATTGCAAATTCATGGAGGGTGAGAAAATAAATAAGGTACCTGTTACTATACTATATTCTTGTTCTCTAGGTATCTGCTGATGGTCACTGCTGAATTTTGATCCTGCAATGATTGTATTATTTGATTGCCCTTTTATAGTGTTCTTAGGATATTGTAGACAAGAATAGGTTCAGTTTTACTTGTCTGTATAACTCATAACTGATTGGATGCTGAGTAGGAAGATGCCTAAACCAGCTGTACATGTGCTGATGTCAGGACTGCTGCTCTTCCATTTGACCTCACTGGCAGCAAAGGAACCTACTTGTGTATGCAGCATTATTTTCGGTGGAAGATGATGGACCTTAGCAAGAAACACCACTAAGCAGGGTTAAGTCTCAAAGCATAATTAGGTAGGAAGGCCTTATCAAATAATCTTTTGCTTTGAATAGGTTGTGAAATCTCACTCAATTTGGCTGCTTTTAACTCCTGAATCAGCAAAGAAAAGACAAAGGAAGAATTCATTCTTATATCATATAGCTCAGAATGGGAGATCAGCCCTGCTGAAGCTGATTCGCAATTGTGCCGACTTTCAAGGATCTTGCTGCCTCGACCAGATGGATGCTGGCTAGAGTGGCAGAATTGCATAAGAAGGTTTTATAATGGGTAATACAGAGCCTTTAGGAATATTCTGCAGTGTGTAGTCTCCTAAAGTGGAACTGAATTTCATTAACCTCTCACATTATCATTACAGGCAAAAAATTAAACAAAACAAAACAAAAAAATGCATGTTCAATTTAAAATTTGAAAGAAAATAGAAAGAAAAACATGTGTTTCCATTCACTTCATTATGTGATCTCACAATGTATTTAGCAGTTTTACAGGAAGTTTGTTGGGGGAAAAAAAAGAAAAGGGAAGCAAGAAAGGAAAAGAAAAAGCAGTGAAATTGATGAGTGTATTTACAAACTGTTATTCTCCCTCCCCAAAGCTCATGTATCGCAGGCGAAGCATTGTGTGGCTGGTATCTTGACTTACCATTCGCTCCCAGGCTCTGCAGGGAGTGTCAGGACATCACCACTGATGTTCAGAGCAAAGCTGTGAAAACAAACTGCAGTAGATTAGTTGGGCTGCTGACCAGGTTATTTAGTTCAAACCACTTTGCGGGTCCTTACATCTCAACCAAACAATTACTCTTCTCCATTCTTTTATTTGTTCATGCACTTATCAAGGAAAGCAGTGTTCTCAAGGAAATATTTTATTGAATAGAATGATTCATTTAAGAAGTGTTCCTTTGACTCTAGAATGCCAATATATTCTGCTATTTAATTATGAGAGAAAATCACACAAAAGACATACCAAAGTGCTTGTTATCTGAAATTACTTAATTGTCTGAAAGAGATATTAAAGACAACTCTGGAAATGTTGGAGCTTGATTCTACCATTTGGAACAATTGTTCTTATGTTAGTAGCTATGCTGTTTACAGTAAGTTCATCCAAGTAGTGAGTATCATTTCATGACAATCAGTACTGGAGTACAGCCTTTAAAGTTAAGATATGAGAAGAAGAGGTAAATACTTCAAAGGAGAGCATTTCTCACTACATTTATTTTTCTCACCTTTCACAAATGTTTTAAAATGATTTGTGAATTCGATTTGTCCCTTTTACATAACTTAATGTGTTTGTGGTTAGAATTAATGGCAGATGAATGAAGTAGAGCTGTCATTTCTGAGCTGAAATCATAGGGAATTAAAGAGGAATTGTTACCTTGCTTTTTATTGAAGGAACCAGGAATCATGTTCCCTTAAAAGAAAACACTATGCAGTGTGCTTTGAAAATAATTTTTTTTTAATATCTTAATACCACAGTGCTTTCAAAAGGGCAATCATTTGTTCTGAAGTATTGAGACATCAGCTTTTATTCACTGCAGCAGCAGAAAACACTGAGCTTGCTTTGGCTTTGTTGTGAATGAGTAGATATTTTCAAGTTATTAATGTTCTAAGATATTTTTTGAAGAATTTTGTTGCTTTTGCTGCTTACACTTAGGTTCTTTTTCCTCTTTCTTTCTTTCTTTCTTTTTTTTTTTTTTTACACTTTCAGCTCCCAACCCCCAAGGATTTCTGTTGAATTGCATACAGATGATAGTTGTTCATAACTATTCATGAAAAACACCTAATTATACCAATTGCTCTGAAGAAGAGTACGATTTGCTATTTTCACACCCATACATACTGCAAGGACTTGTTTCTGACAAGCTCGACCTAATATTAATAATTTGCATCTTGTCCAAGTGATTGATTTTAAGCTGACTTGGGAAAAGGAGGAGAAAATAAAATCTTCTCAAATCCATTTCTCAAATTCCGTACAAGATGGTAGATTTATCTTCTCTGTGCAGAAAAAAAAAAAAAAAAAAGGCATGACGAATTGCCAAAAGATCCTCCAGAGATGTATGCCAGCCCTAGAGCTCACATTTTATCCTTTTCCCATTTTGAAGCATTAGTTTTAAGCTCTTGAGCAGAGTATGCAAACAGGAGAGAGAGAGATTACTGCAGGAAGAAAGGAGTTAAAGAGGTGTCTTGAAATCCATCTCTAGGCTGCATAAATATCACTGTGGTTAATTCCTCCATTTTTAGACATTCCTCACTCAAGTTATTTTTAATCATCAAATTCACACATCATAGCATACTTACAAGAGAGGCTGAATAAAATGCTTTTGCTTAAGGCTATCTTAATGAACTTGAAATGCAAAGCCTAATTTTAAAACATAACTACTTTAACAGCACATCCAAATCCCATACCTTACACACAGTCCTAGCTCAAAGCAAATGCTCCAAGAATATCTTGTTTATTGTTTATACATAAGCTCACTTCAAACTGTTACTCCTGGGGTGGAGAGCAGCTGGAGTAGGCAGGGCACATATTTGTTTTCTTTCCTTCCATGAAAGACATTTCTCCCCTTCTCCTTCTTTGCCTTTCTTTTACATAAAGTAGAACAGAGCACAGCTGTCAGGGAGCAGAAAAGGTGAAACCTCATCTTTATGCAAACCTATACCTTTTCTTAAGATTAATTCATTTGATCAGTGCTGAACTCATGTAGGCACTCTTATTTAGCTTTGAACCATTTGATTTGCAACTGACTTTACCAAACTGAAACAAATGTATCACTCTTTTTTTCCTCTGTAATAATGCAGGTTTAAAATCATCAGCAAATGCTGAGCACTCTAACACATACAGAGAACTAGCAGATTCTGGCAAATTTTCTCAGCACTTTAATTCATCATGCACTAAAAATCTGACAAATGAGCAGGGGAATGTCTTTTTATTGTTTGTAGGCCCTCCTGGAGCAGAGCTGTCTCAGATATCCCAAATCCCAGGCTGCAGTGAAAAGACTGTGAAGTCCATGTCTTTGAAACGGATGATACTCTGAATTTCAGCTTTACCATAAGTAAGTACACTTATAAAGTTTCTCTGGATGTACGATTAGACATGACATTATGAAATTGATTTAAGGAACCTTCATTTTCTTTTCTAGCTTTCCTTGAAGAATTAACACAAATGGGGCAAAGTCTGTCAAAGCTAGATGCCTGTAGTGAGTACTGTGGATGGTGTCTGGAACACCAGTATGTAGAAGCATTTTGCCCCAAGAGGGACTTCTCTGTCCTGGCCCTGCAGATGGCCTGTTCATAATGAAAGAAAAGGGGAATATTGTGGAAATGAAAAAGACAAGGTAGGATTCCCTTTTGGCATCTTCTCCATCCAGGCTCTGTGGAAATGATCTTGTTGGAAATACAGGAAGATGCTCAGCCTCTGTCTCACACATCCCATCCAGCCACTTCTCAGGGCTCCTCATGAGTAAAAATGATCCAGAATAAACACTCATTTCTGGCTGCCATCTTTCCACGAGCCTAATGTTTCTGCCCCAGTTATCTCAAGCTGAGTCTTTCTATGCTCTACATTCAGGATCTGCTTCCATCCCTTGCATTAGAGCACAGAGTTCAGGAATTGTTCAAGCTGTAGCAATAGGGTTTCAACTATACATATAATATATTTTTTATTTATTTATTTATTTATTTATTTATTTATTTATTTATTTATTTATTTATTTATTTATTTATTCTGGAGGAGTGTTTAGCTTACTGCAAGGACCAGATTGTATGTCCTATTAAGAGGATGGGCTATGGGGATAGTTGTCCTCTATCATTACAAGAGATTTGACTTGTCATATGGGCATGCTCGTTACTTCAACACAAGGGGCACCTTACACATCAGCTCCCCACACAGCTTTTCTTTTGTGTCAAACGTGAGAACATTACAATTTCCCTCTGATGCACTAACCCAGGAAGTGGTAAATTCTAAGATATGATGATATGGAGGGGAGCTGAATGACTGCCTACTAGTTAGGAGAAAGGAATGTTGTGTAACTTCTGTTTTTTCAGTGCGCAGATCCCACCAAATCATGGAATCATAGAGTCATAGAATCATAGAATTGCTCAGGTTGGAAAAGACCTTAAAGAACATTGAGTCCAACCACAACCTAACCATACTACCCTAACTCTTACAGCCCTCCGCTAAATCATGTCCCTGAGCACCACATCCAAGTGGTTTTTAAACACATCCAGGGATGGTGACTCAACCACCTCCCCGGGGAGCCTATTCCAGTGCTTAACAACCATTTCTGTAAAGAAGTGTTTCCTGATATCCAACCTAAACTTACCCTGGTGCAACTTGAGGCCTGTCACCTGTCCTGTCACCTATCACCAGTGAGAAGAGACCAACCCTGCTCTCGCTGTAAGCACCTTTCAGAGAGAGAGCAATAAGGTCTCCCCTCAGCCTCCTTTTCCCCAAACTAAACAGCTCCAGTTTCTCCAGTGTGAACTCTTCCACATCTTCAAGCAACTTTGGAGAAGCATCTTTCTTTTCTGTGCTTAATACTATCTACACTACATGTCAGTTAGGTGTCTGGTACTTTTAACAAAGTTCAGCTGAGATGAACTGTGTACACAAGCATCACTGAATTCAATATAAGAATATGATATGTTTATCTCATTTGTAAACTCCTGCAATTTTTCCAATGCCAGGGAAAAATATGTGATTTATACTTATTCGTGTGGGTCAATTGCTGAATTTTTTCAGTCCTGAGAGAAGAAGCTGACACATTAAGAAAATAGGCTGACACCTATTAAGGACACTGATGTAGGTGGAATATAGGGCACCTAAAAGATGGATGAAATAAATAGTGCTGAAAGATGCCTATGGAGAGGAGTAAGAGACAGAAAAAGCACCGGAGCTTGTAATGCCTACAGTCATTACACCATCTTACGGGTGCCAGTTTTTTTGTCATACCTTCAGGACATGCTAAGGTACAGCCCAGGATGCAACAGTTAATAAAAAGTAAAAATATCAGACCTTCTGCAAGAAAACCAAATTGAAACAAAATAGGCAGAATTTAGAAAGGGCATATCTGTCTATCAGTCATGGCAATGCTCATCAAGCTCTGTTGAGAATGTCTGGGGCTGTCCTTCCTGTTTATCCCAGTCTGAAAAATGTTGAAGAGTTAAGCCTAGAAGGATGCAAGGAAGGAACATACACCTTTCTGAGGCAGAGCCTGTTTCTTGGGGAGTAAAAAAGTATGTGTGCATGTTTGTGTCAAGGTGACTAGAATCATCATTACTCTGTGATACTTATCTCAGAACATCTTCTCTGGATTGTGTCAAATACTAATGAAAAGGAATAAAATTAGTCTATCTGAGGAACACACATGAGATTGCTTATAGGTTTGACTGATTTTTTGTTATGTTTGTAAGGATGTGTGTAGGAAAAAGAAGAGTGAAAGAGGAGAAAGTACAAAGGTGTTTGTAGGAACTGTCATTAAAACCAGACCCTGATTCAACCTTGACAAAGGAGATACTGAAATTCTGATATAATGAGGAAATTAAGTCAATAAGGAATGCATTTTCTCAAAGCCAGTGGACTACAACACCAGCTTGTTTAGAATTACTGTTAAATTATGGTACATTTTGCAAAGAAATAGATGTGAACATTTCAGAAAGCAGTCATCAAGCACCTTGTTGTTTGCCAAGAAAAATAGGCAATTATGAACATTATGTCCAACTATGCATCATATCGGCTCCAATCAAAACCATTTAAATCCAGTCAAGCATTTCTTTCACACATAAAACCCTACCCTAAGCTTGATTATACCTCAGCATACCAGGTATGCAGCCTAGGATGTTGGCCAATAACAATATTCCATTGTCTAGGAATTTTAATCCATTCATCTATATTTATAAATGTCATAAATTTGATTGCAAAAGGTTACAATTATAAAAAAACTTTGCTCTTTTAACTTTTCTGACCAAATCTACTAAAAAGCCTTTAAAATTAAAAGCAAACAAACAAATAAAGTCTGATGAGAAGGGGGCACTGTCATGCTTTTACATGGAAAACTGGACGTAGAAAATGACTTAGGTTTTCTTCCGTTCTTTAGCCCTCCCCAGGTGATGCTGCCTCTCAGTAGAGTAAAATTATTATATGGAGAAAATGATTTAGGCTGCACATACCCAGACTGAGAAAAAATTGCTTCAATATAGATACATTAAAAACAAACGAACAAAAAGCCTTACAGGCACTTTTGTGGTCTAAGAGAAACAATGAATTCTATTCCTCCTACTGCTCTGCTGTGGTAACTAATTACCTTTTCTTCTTCTTCGTCTTCTTCTTCTTTTTTTTTTTTTCATACAGAAGCCTTTTATATTGGACACCTATTCTAAAAAATATGACAGTTGCTGGTATGCAAGCTCACGGTCAGCTCAGCAAGTGTCAGTAACACCAGGAGTCAGCACAGATGAGTGACCAGTGTTTTAACATTATGTCACCTTGACCTGCTGTGAACACAATCATATGCTATTGAAATTACAACACTGAGAGATCAGCTTGAGGAGGGCTCTCCACAGTTAACAGCAACTGGAAGTGAGTAACAATTAGAAAAAAAAAGAAAACAAAACCTAGGAATTTTCTGCTTCCTAGAACAGCTGCTCTGGGATTCAACTTTCTGCATTTACACTGCCCAGCTATCCTTTGGATGTGTATTTCCTTTCCCCTTCTTCATCCTAATTATTTTTCTTCTAGCACAGCTTTCAGTGAGAGATAGACACTTGCCTGATTCCTCTTTGTAATGAAAGTGATGTCCAAAATAATCTGTTTAAAATCTCTTTCCAAGAGCAGTGCTGCTGCCAAAGACTCCAGACAAACTTTGTGACGTTTGCTCAACTCTCGAGTACAACAGTGCTCAACTCTCGAGTACAACAGCCACAGCTTAACAGAAAGATTTTATCACTGGTATTTAAAATGGCATGTATAATCTTAAACAGGAAAATGGAGGGATTAAATAGCTATGGACTGTCACTTCATGACCAGATATCCAAAGAATCTTTGAGAGAAAAGACATGTACAGTAGCTGACAAAAGTATTTTTCCAGATACTATCAGAGGTGAGGCTGCACAGAGGTAGCTGATTTAATTTTCTTGCAGCCAGTGTTGGAATGTACCTGCCAGAAACAGGAATGTTTCCTTCATTTAGGCTGATTTATCATTACAAGAACTAACAGGGCTCCTTTATACACCACTTGAGCTTAGCTCTGGCATAAATTCAACCAAGTTACACAACTTAACACTACTAAGAATATAATGCTTATGTTTACCCCTGAAATAATGCCTACCATTTTTCATAGTATTGTACCAGAATTCACAAATTAATTTTGACAACGTATGGGAGAAAAGGAGATTTTTCTTTTCATTCAGGAGAAGAGAGAGAATCTGAGCTGAATTTGAAAGCTACTCATGACCCCCAAATTACCTAAGATACGATTAGACAGTAAACTGAATTTCTTCAAAAGGGTAGTAGGCCCCTAAATACCTTTACAGCATGCTGGCACTAGATAGCCCGGTTCTTATGCAGAGATTTAAGTATGAGCCTCTCCCTCCTCACACCCACCTTCTGGATGACTTGCACCTTTACCTAATTTAGAAGAATGCTATTTTTTTTCTTCCCTTAAGGCCCAAGAGAATTTCCCTGATTATTTTACAGTGTGTAGCCAGCTATGCCTTAAAGTATCTGTCATTAGCCATTTTCCCTATGATTGTTTCACTGTATCTAGGATAAATAGGTACCAAATTGAGAACTAGGTTATGCAGATGATGTTGATCACTATTCACTTTTTGTATATTACATGTGTGTGTGAGTGTTATTCTAATGTACCCAGTGATAATGTAAGCCAATACTTTAATGCCCCATGACTTCCTTACACTTTGCCTTGATTCCTCATCCACACCTGACTCTAGAAACTTCATACACATTATTTTTCTTATCTATTCAGTAACTGAGGCTTTACATTCAGAAAAATATTAAGGTGCCGAACAAATACAGGTGCTTACATTCCTTTGATTTTAGCTGGAATTGTAAACCTAATTAAGAGCTGTATATTTAACTATGTTTGTAGATCTGGGTGTTGAAGAGTGGGTAGCAAATAACTCATTTTGGGAGAAAAATAAAAGATTTATGGCAGCATTTTGAAGCAAAATGAAAAAGCATTTCAGATGCTTCAAGAATTTTAACATTACTGTGTGGGCATTAATCTGATTCCACTTTTCAATGTTGATCTCTGTTCAAAAATGCATTAAATGACCACTGAATTAAACTCTGAATATTACATTACTTTTGAGTACAAACTAGAAACAACATGAAAAATGAATCTGAAATGTTTTTTACTTGAACTTCGTATGTAGAGAAATTAACATGCTAAATATTTCAAAGGCTGAAAGTATTTATAGCTTTTTATTTTTAACCATATTCTGTCCTTTGCCTTATTTCTTGTCCTCAGCCAATGTCAAGCGAGTGTTGTATGGAACGGAGAGACCATTCTCAGGAGAACATCCGTTTTCAGTAGAAGAACTCCAGATTACACAAAGTTGCAGGCATAAAAGCAGCTGCAAAAGCATTTTCAGCTTGAAAATGAAATTGTTTTCCCTAGAAAAAAATATGTGAAAGTTAAAGAACTGAAATCATCATGCTTTTAGAAAGTGTACTTTAAATCTACAAGTGTTTGCAGCCAAATTGAATCTATGATGCTGATTTTAGTTTCAAAACTTTCTATTTCCTTTTCCTAGAGTTGGCATATTTATATAAAAAAAGCAGTTCAAATGCACACTTTACCTCCAAAAGTTACGATCTATAATGTAAGCTTGAATTTCTTTGCAAGTTCAAGATATTTTTTAAAGAAGACATTTAAACGCTCTGAGCAGGATCTTTTTTCAGAAGTGTAACTCAACTCCAGGGGACTGTATCTGATTTATCTTGATATAAAAGAACATAGAGCATGTTTTGTAATGCATGTATAGAGTGCAGAGTGCAGGTGATGACTTGAGCTATGAAAACTTGCATTATAAAGCTTGCACCCACACATTCTGAAAGCTCAGGAAGGTTTACAAAGGTTAACTAAAGTTGTGAGCCTTTCCAGTAAACATACGGATAATTTTGTGAGTCTCATTTGATTTATGGTTTTATGTATCTGACATGCTGAAGTTCAGCTTCTTTTCTTACTGCCTTACACTTGGAGTTATTTTGTTGCTTTGAGCCTGGAACTCAAAGAGAGTTTCATGAGATAAAGCTCCTCCCCAACAAACTGAAACCAAGAAATGTTTCCTACAAATCTAGGGATGAAAACTGCTGAGTTTCATAGTGGTCTAGATGCACCTAAGTATCCTTTTCATCCCTCTTGGAATCCTGCAGTCTGTATGCAGAACAGTCCTGAGGTGTTTTTAAGGGAGTTTCTTCTGAGTGAAATATTTCATCTTTGGGAAGCAGTAGTTTACCTCTTTATTTCAAAAGGATATTTAATATAGCTGCATGTGCTCAGCATCGTGCTATGTGCTAAAATTTCTCTCTAATATCCTATGGTACAATTCTGTAGGAAAACTCAGATCTTGGTGAATCTTCAGAAGTATGGAATGGAAACAGCATGTCCAGAATGATCTTATGTCCTATCTGACCTTGGCTAAAACCGCAAGTAGAACACTGGTGTGTATCTAGCTGTAATGTTCAGCAGGCCCAGACCCAGTGCTGTCTATTGACAGTTCTTCTCTCCTCTTTATTTTGGTTTTCCTTTCCGTGCTGGCTTCAGGCCTGACAAGGCAGTGTGGAAGAAGGCAGAGAGCCATGTGCCACATATTCCTAGCATTGCTAACCTTTCAGCTCTCACATTAATTCATGTCTCTGCTGCTAGTAGCAGGTAGCTGGAGTCTCAATGAGGTCTGCTCTGCACTGTCAGTAGAGAGGCTGAGCCCCTATGGAAGTACTTCATGTGTTGTCAAGGCCACTTAACAACATCAGTGTGCTGGGTCTGTCTGGGATCTGGCTAGAGCAAAGCACGTGCTCTTCTGGCCCAGGTACTGCAGCAACCTTTCCACAGGAAAAGGCATCCACCTTTACTTTTGCCCAAGACAAACAGATCTGGGCCTTCCAAGAGGCAAGAAATGCACCCAGTTTCTGCAGCAGGACATAGCTTTGGTTAAACTTACACCTTCTGAAGAAACCTCTCCATGTGACTATATGAGGATCCCAAGGCAACCTATGCTTCATCATAGATATCCAGCTAATATGTTTGAACACAGGGGTTTTCATCATCCCCCATTTAGTTACTCCATAAAATTGATTTTCATAGTTTTAAGTAATTTTGTTTTATTATTTATGTAATCTAAATAGATAATACTGACCTTGAAATCAAGTATGACAACTTTCATATTAGATTTTAGCTTCATGTTCTGAACTCTACTGAATATGGAAGCTATTGTTTCCTGTCTTCTGAGTACGATTTTTATCGTTCTAGGTGATTGCTTTTTATGTCTAGCTTGAAATAGAGTTCTTGTAATTGTATTGTTTACTTCTCTGGAGAAGCCAGTTTGTTTTCCTATTCTTTTCTGAAAGTTAATGAATTCCTTCATGAAAGTTGAGGCACTGAATAAAAAAGAACTGCTAATGGGACAAATTCTTCTGACTGTATACATATATAGGTCCCAGCAGTCACAGTATGAGGATTTCCTTTTAACAGCATCAAAACATAAAGGTCAAGAAGCAGTCAAGGCACACAAAATAAAATAATAATTATTAAATAACTACTACTATTAAATTAAATATTTTGTACCCCCCCAAAAAAAAAAAAGAAAAAAAAAACTGTCTCTATGACAAGCTATTTTTTATAACTCTGGTATTACAGATAAAGGAAAAATATGGGACTTGAACATATGTAAGAGAGTTATAAGAACAGCAAGCAGATAGCTAATTGTTGACATTAGTTTTTGCAGGATGAGCAAATGTCAGCTTTATAATGAAGTGAAAACCAGCAATTCCAACCTGGGTTGAAATGTTTGGGAAGGAACTCCTTTATGATTTTCTTAATGTGTTTTGTTAATTAAGTCAGTGAAACGTGTATTCCAAAGTCCCTCAGGTGTTGCTGAAAGCGTCCCCCTAAGTCAAGATGACAAACGTCATGTAATTCAGACAACATACCAAAGCTCATGCTGTACTCCAAGAACCCTGCCAAATATTTAAAGCTACAAAACTAAATAGCAGTCTCAAGTCTCGTGGTTTGTTGTAAATGCTTCAGCTCTACCCCATTCTTATTTCTGTTCATCTCAAATATGTCTCGAAATATGTAGATATGTAGTGTAACCTCAAAGACAAACTAAACTCCCAGACAAACATGTTGTTGTCCAGCTGCAGAAAGTGTTCTGTTTGCGGAGAGTGCCAGAGCCTTTCACTAGCATCTTATGGCAGCAGCAAGAGCAGCTGCATGGAGTGCAAGCAGATAGATGATCTGCCCAGGTGATGATGCTCCACCATGAAATAGGTAGGTTAAAAAGTGTTGTGGTATCCAAAAAAGAGAAGGAACAGAGGCAGCATACTCTGCTCTCCCTCAGATGGTATCAGCCACAACAGAAAGCACAAGATCCAAGACTGCTTGTATCCTTTCACTGCCAGGCTGAAAGCAAAATTCTAAAGAAGGAAGTGCATGAAGACAAATCCACACTCAGGGCTACAAGTGAAACCCCTGCTTGCCCATTCCACCCCCACCAGATGCCTCTATACAACAGGTATGAGAGTCTCTGGATGTAGAATGTTGTGGATAATAACAGCCAGTTTACACTAGAGGAACTAAGAAAACCAAAACCAGAAAAGCCTTCTCCCAGTATCTCGATCTGTACTGGCAAATGCTCTTCATGCACCCTTGAGCAAATGGATGAGAAGGTGGGGACTAAGGGAGCAACATCCCTTCCACTGTAAGTGAATATCAGGCTCACCACCACGTGAGGAACCTGAACATCTATAATTCTATAGATCTCAGTGACGTGCATCCCAGAATCCTGAGGGAAATGACTGATGTAGTTACCACTCTTGATGGTATCTGAAAAGTCATAGTGGTCTGATGAAGTCCCTGGTCACTGAAAGAAGGCAATGTTGCATCCATTTTTAAGAATGATAGAAAAGATGACCAAGGGAATGACTGATGTGTTAGCCACACCTCTGCTGAGGAAGATCATGAAACAGATACTCCTGGAAGCTATGCTAAGGCATATAGAAAAGAGGGCAGTGATATGGGAAAACAAGAATGTCTTCACTACAGGTAAGCCCTGCCTGACCAACCACTGATCTATTATGGTGCAACTGCATCAGTGGATGAGAGCAGAGCCACTGGTGTAATTTATCTGGACTTCAGTAATGCCTTTAACATGATCGCCCAAACATCTTTCTCTCCTAATTGGAAATATGTTGATATTGATACGTTGATATATGTTGATAAATGTTGACACATTGATATGTGCTCTATTCAGTGGATGGGGAACTGGTTGCAAGATCATATCCAGAAAGTAGTGAACAATGGCTCAGTGTCTGGATGGAGGTCAGTGATGAGTGGTGGCCCTCAAGGGTCTGTACTGGGACCAATGCTCACTAATATTTTCATCAATGATAGCAGCAGTGGAATTGATTGCACCCTCAGTATATTTACTTGATGGCTCCAAGCTGTGTGGTACAGTCAACATGCCTGATGCTCGAGCAGTGGATCCAAGTGTGTCTGGGTCATGGCAATCCCCACTGTCAGTACAAGCTGGGGGAGGTAAGGATTGAGCATAACTCTGCTTGGGGTACTGGTGGATGGCAAGGTGGACATGAGCCAACAATATACCCTTGCAACCCAGAAAGCCAACCACATCCTGGGCTGTAGCAGGTGAAGAGAGGTGATCCTGCCCCTTTGCATTGTGTTGGTGAGGTCTCACCAGGAGTACTGCATCCATATGTCCTCAGTACCAGAGAGACATGGGCCTGTTGGAGCGCATCCAGAGGTGAATCACAATAATGGTGCAAAGGACGGGACAGATGCTCTATGAGGGCAGGCTGAAAGAGCTGGGGTGGTTCAGCTTGAAGAAGAGAAGGCTCCATGAAGAACTGAGTGGCCTTTTGGTATCGAAAGGAGGGGCTATAGGAAAGAAGAGGACAGATGTTTTAGCAGAATCTGTTGTGATAGGACAAGAGGAAAAGCTTTTAAACTGAAAGAGGGGAGGCTTAGATCGGATATATGAAAATAAAGTTTTATGATAAAGATAGTGAAGCACTGGAACAGCTTGCCCAGAGAAGTGGTGAATGCCTCATCCTTGGAGACATTCAGGTGAGCAGCCTGATCTAGTTGTAGATGTAGGGGAGTTGGACTAGATTACTTCTTTATAGGTCCCTTCCAACTTAAATGATTCTATGATTCTATGATTCTACATACCTGAGATACTAAGCCCAGATATAGAAAGAGCATTTGCTGGTGATAGAGTGGATGGCAGGAGGCTGTTGTGGGTGATGTGAGGCAGTGAGACAAAGCTAAGATAGGGGAGACATGCATGTTTGAGCTGAAGACTGAGGAAATGCTAGTTAGGGCATTGTAAAGGGCAGAGTGGTATGGATGTGGTATGTAATGGTAACAGCAGAGTCATAACAGAGGAAGACGTTGGCATTGTGGAGATTGTCTTGAAGCATAGGCATAAATGAGCCATGACAGCCTGGGAGCTTTTTATTGGATGTAAAACAGAGCCATGTAACTCTGATCTTTCACAGAAATCCAGTGCAAATTGGAAGCTTTCAGTTTTATGACTGCAGTGGAAGGACCATTAAAACTAAACTGTTCTTTGCTGAAAACCTTGTATTGTTTCTAATACATAGACTTTATGATAAGTCCGTACAGGAGTTTGAGGGCACAAGTCTGATTTGAAAATCCACAAGGTCTTGAGTAAGGCATCTTAGTTGTGTTTTTGACTGTATGCTATCACACACCATTTTGTAAAGTCAAAATATATTGATAGATTGAACTGACCTCTGTCACAGCAAATAATAGAATGACTAACAGTTATAAGGCTGTTGTCGTTTGCATGGACATAAAATATTTTAACACTCAGAGGAAAAAGAGCTGACTATAACACAAGGTGCTATACCTATGATTTCTACCTAGCTTCTCAGCTATCTTTCTGTTACATTATTTGTATTTCAGGCTATCTGTTCTTTTAGCATTTTCACTCTCTGAAGTCCTGGTATTCCTTTCTATACCACTATGAATTCTCAGTTCTTTCTGTCTCATTCCACCTTAGCCTTTTAACTTTAACTACCTGTAGGACTGATTGTAGGACTGACTGTAGGACTTATTCTTTTTAACTACTTTCTAAATCAATCCTAGGTCTACTTTTCAAGACAGTTCCAGTCTTTTCCTTGCATGGTACCAATGTCTACCTCCCTTAAATGGTTCAATTTTTGTCCCTAACAGATGGTACTAATTTTTCTCTGCTGCATTGTTCCTAGGCTTTTTTTTTTTTTTTTTTTTTTTTCTTTCCCCTGTGCTAACTTTCTGCTTTTCTCACTGTCATCTGGGCTCTTTTACTCTTTGTGCTTGATTCAGGCGGCCATATTGCCCATGTAGCCTACAGATTTCAGACAGTTTTTTTGTTGGTTTATTTCAGCAGCTGCCTTCAGCCTTGCCTATATGAACTGAGGAAGAACATGCAGAAGAACATCTCTTCACTCTTTAGTCTCTTCCCAGAGATTGCCAGTTGCCGTGTGGGTAGGGACCACTACACCCATGTACTGAAATCACCTGAAAATATTTCCAGGCTCTGGCTGCTGAAGCAAGGAATAGACTGTGTTCTTACTAATAAATTCCCACATTCTCCAAAATTAGGTGGTTGCATGAAAAAGTGCCTGTTGGAAATCATCCCAGGAATATTTGAACTCCCAAGCTCATTTGGGAAATTTTTTGAAAGAGTGTTAGATGGCACGGTCCAAACGTGTGCCAGGAAATGTTCTGACAATTTTATAGAAAATGTCTATATTAGGAAAAGGCCCAATAAGAACATGTCTGTAGAAGAAAGCATCTGGTGCTGAGGATTGCATCCGCACTGACATTCACACGCTTTATGTGTATTTCAGAGCATTTTACTGTTGTCTAACTCTAGTCTGCTCCTGTGTCCATTAGCAATCAAAGTGCATTAGTTGCCCTCTGAGACTGCATCTCCAGGTTTATTTTTGTCTGAAAGGAATTCATTTTGCACATTCCAAACATGATGTGAACCAAAGTGTAGGAAATGGGAACTACTGGGAGATTTGCTTCAGAAGTGCCTCCCAGTCTGAACTGTTACCACACATACACCTGCAGCTGTGTCCCAAAGTTTGAGAATATTCTCAAACGTAGATTAATTTGCCTCTTCATCCACTTCAATTGCACATTAAAAATACTATATGAGGCTTTGGCAAGCAGAGTGGAATTTGGAATTAAAATTTTATTGCTAAATTTGAGTAAAAGTCTTTACTGATTTTTTGAACAATTGTTTTTCAAATGTCTAAAATAAATTTGGGAAAGTTTTCAAATGGACACAAAAAGCACAACTGTTATATATATAGAATGCATTTGTATGGTGCTTTAAATGATGATTGCTAGTGTATATGAGAAAGGAAATGAAAAAGAGAGAGCAAGACAGGGAGTCTGAATACATAATGGAAAGACCTAAGCAGGATTTCTCCTTTTGGAGATTAGAAATATTTTCACAATAAATTTATAGCCAACATTTCCAGTCCTGACTACAGCTCGCAATGTTTGACACTCTGTATCTGTAGGTCATGAGCTTTAATTACACTGTGTTATCTTTCATTGTAAGATCTGGACAGCAGTCGCCTTTGGGTTGGAATCCAAGCTGATAAGGGGCTTTCTATCACTACAAAGTACATCAGTTTGTAAGGAATCGATAGTTATCTGCTGTACCAACCTGCCTATTCTAGTTGAAGTTGCCTTCAGGGAACAGATACCAGTAACTTTACATTTAGAACACTTAAAAAAGAAAGATTCCTGGCAAATGTGATGGCATAAGTGGTATTTAAAGAAGAGCTGTGTAATATAGTATCTAATTCATTTTATAGTCCCACTGCTATTTTAGTATGCTGGTAAGATTTCTGAACCACTTGCTCTTGACTTGTACCTTGTCTATAATGATGTTATGCATAATGCAGCAAAAGGAATCCTTCATTCCTAAGCAGAGGAACAGAAGTGCTTTTTACAACTCATCTCTTATAGATCAAAGCAAATCTCAAACTTGCCTTATCATGTAAGGGAGGTTAGCGTCCTTGAGCTTTGCTGTTACAATTATACATGCTTACCCCACCATTTTTTGCCGTGTTTGCATTAACTGAAATTGCATGTCTACAGATCCCATGGGCTTGATTTCAGCTGTTAGTTAGATATTTGATGTGTCTACTAAAAACATATTTTCAGGGTTTACTGTGTAACGTATGCAGAACTGATAAAAAATGTGTTTACTGTGATCTGAAACTGGCTATAAAAGGTCAATATAAGAAGTAGTCATGGGAGAAAAAAAAAAGACAAAACAAACTCCTCCCAATAATTAGTGTACGTGTGTATAGTGTACACTTGTTATATTTTCATTTTCTCTGCTGGAGTTTGTGCTTACTATATTTGTAAAATCTAGCTTAAAAATGGTGTAGGCATGAAGAGTTAAATTTGGGAAATGAATCCCTATACTGATCATATAGTTAAAAAAGTTTTTCTTACTATACATACATTTCTATTTGAAACATTTTATACCTTCTTAGTGTATTGTGTACGAGAAGTATACATCATATAAGTGAGCAGGTAACTTTTTGTGCTGATCAGCTCCATAAAAGCTGTTTCATAAACAAACAAAAGCCTCTGTAATGTTTGACCTCAATGCCTTTTGGTGGTGATCTAGTACATTATATGTCTGGACTGCATTACTTGTCTCATTTAGATCTCAGAATTTTTAAGGCAATGTATGTATGTTCCATCTATGTTTTGTGTCTTGCTGAACAGTTTGACAGATTTCTACTAAATCACAATAATTAGGACAGCCAAAATTGTAATGAGTGTATTTGACAAAAAAAAAAAGTCCCATGATGTTTCTGCCATGGAATGGTCAGTGGTCAGCATAAGCTTTCTTAATTAAACATAGCTGTAACAGCCAATACTTTTTTTTTTTTTCCTAGTTGTGTACTTAAAGCTTCCCATCAAATATATGTAGGTTGCTCCAAAAGTAATGCTGCCTATTTATTTCCATGGAAACTACAACAGCTACTGATAGAGTGAATTCTTAGCTTCAAATCATTAGTTTTCTCCTTAATCCATTATCTATGTATTTCCACCAGTGATGAACGAGAGCCTGCATGCTCATTAAAATCTGCACCAGCAAAGATTACACATTGTTTCACAGCTGGTATGATTGCATTATTTCAAGAAGAATATTGCCCTTGCAATTCATCTTTCATCAGCTTGAACAAATCCAGAGTGTATGATGAGTGTGGGAGAGCAGTTCAGCCAAGGCTGGTAATGTGCTCTGTGACTTTCCAACTGGCTTGTGGCCTGGCATTATTGATTTTCAAGAGAAATGTTGTCTTCTTTTCTGACTCTGGAAGTTCATGACTTTTCTATCTCAAAAACAGTGCACATCTCTTAATCTATGGAGGGCTGCATCTTGAACATTTTCTTTGATAGAGAATTCACATGTTGCCACCCCACAGATTGCTCTTCTGACTCCAGCTTTTTGTGGTGACACCAGTAACAATGTGATACAGGAAATGGTCACCTTCAGCTTCATCTTGGTTCAATGGGTTTTGACAAACTTTGACAAAATTCTTTCTGTTCCTTTGTGAGCATTTCTGGGATCCATCTGGCACAATCTTTTCAATATTCCAACACTACCAGCATAATTTCCAACAGATTAAAGATAATATTCAGCTTTCACAGTTCTCTTGTCATAATCTGTCAGTTTCTGTGGATCAGCTGATTGAGATATTTTTCATTCTATGGTGTGAGAGCTGCACATGGCCACCTAGAACATAGCTTGTCTTTCGTGTCACTGTTCCAACTTCTGAAATACACCCCTGTGCTACATCCACTGTTTCGTCACCATAAACGTTTAGCAAGCATCAAAGAATGTCCGTGAGTGCAATTCTTTCTTCATAGAGGAATTTCATTACACCTATTTGCTTCCTATGCACTTCTGTATCAGACACCAGTCTGTCAGACGGCCTCTCTGCTGCCAACTGTCACATGGCAACAGCATGTAACGGAATATTGGTGGGAAAGTTCAAACTCTACTGCCATATCACCAACATCTGCCTCTGATGTTGTAGGCCAGTCTAATAAAATAGGAGACTTTATGACATAGTTTCATGGTTTTTCATCAATATTCTGTATCATAACGTCATGTTGTACACTGGGATTTAAAGAGTTAAGGCTGCAGTTGTGTGGATTGTTGATATTTTTCATGAGTTTCTGATCTCCTGGTCTTGGAAGAGAAGAATGAACTGCAAGTCCCAGAAGACTTCGTTTTTCTGTTTCCATTTTCCGTTTGGAGGGAAAGATAAAATGGTCTGGAATTAATGAGACTTACTCTTTTCTCCCTGGATACTTCGCCTACACCATTAAGGGGAAAGACTTTGGTTTCAAAAACTCTCTCTCTTTCACATTTAATTTGAATTATTAGCTTCAATTTTGATCATATTGAATTACATTGTATTATTTCATATTCTGCTACTACTTTTAGAAAACTAAGTTTTCTTTCCTTTGGCTCATTGCTGCTGTTTTCCCCATCCAGATCCATCTCCCTGTCCTTCTCCCCTTGGATCCTCCTGCAGTGTGTGGATCCATGGGTCCCTTCACTTGTCATGGAAACCAGGCTAAACTGTGACACATTACTTTCAGAGCAGTCCTTGAATATTATGTTTTTGCTGTAGAAAAACATTTTAGTTAGTTGGGTGGTTATGCTGCTGTTGGCTTCCTAGCTTTCCAGCTTGCAGCTTTTTCTTTTTTTTTTTACCTTCAAGTTCATCATGACTTCAAAAGAATGCTCATTTTCCAGGAAAAAGAAGAAGAATTTCTTAGAAAGGATAATCAAAATGTACTCTGGGCGTATTTACATGTTAGCAATGCTCTACTTTCATCTGTTGCTTTCTTGTAAAGAAGAAACTTATGAGCCTGTTCTCATCTCAAGCCAGGTAGGTAAGTCTGAAACTCAGGTTGTGACAATAAATCAGGACTTTCTTTACAAAAAACACAAGGTTTTTTTGCCCAAATAGTTCTGAGACTGGAGGAGGCATTCTCCCCACTGGATGTGAGCCTATGGTTAGAAATTCCCAATAATTGAATCAAGGAGCTAAGTCTACTGTGTTGATGTCAGTATTCTATCAAGTTACAGTCATCTTCCTCAGTGTCCATACCTCAGGGT
The DNA here is from genome assembly GCA_035772895.1 of Perdix hodgsoniae. NCBI lineage: Eukaryota > Metazoa > Chordata > Aves > Galliformes > Phasianidae > Perdix > Perdix hodgsoniae. The sequence continues at coordinate 326,205 of JAPSGF010000113.1, read as the reverse complement.
TTGGAATCTTAGTCTGTAGTATTCTTTTCTTCCATATTGTTTAGAAAAGAAATGGTGCATAATTCAGTACTGGTTATAAATATTTACCTAGCATTGCCAAAAGTAGTGATAAAAAGAGAATCTTTACTACAATGGAAAGATGTCTTGGCAATAAGCTATGTTTATAACAGTAAATCAATATTTGTCTTACTAGTGTATGCTGCCTTGTTTTCTTTGTTTTGTAAGATCAAAGGGGCATGGGTTACTAATGGGAAGTACAGAGTAAGTTAAGCTTCTCATCTAGAATAAAATAGTTCAGATCTAGGTTCATTTCGTCCATGGATGACCTATTTGTTCTTTCCTCTTTCCAGTTGACTATACTGGAGTTCCCAAACAATGAGCAAAAATATGTTTAAAGTAGCTTCTATTCTAAATCTATTTGGCATCTTGTTACTTTGATTTTCTTTTGAACACTGTCTGTGTAAAAACAGGAATAATCCTTATATGGTTGTGTTCTGGCATCATTAATGCACTATGAATTTTCTTAGCTGAACAGAGCCAAGATTTCATCTTCAATCCAGTGATGACTCCCCTCTAAAAAAAAATAATAATAATAATAAAAAAATAAAAAAGAAAGAAACCCAAACCCCAAACCTTTCACATTTTCATTTTCTGTTTGTTTGTTTTATTTTATTTTATTTTATTTTATTTTATTTTATTTTTTTAACCTACTTCATTGTCTTGCTTGACTGTAAACATGCAAATGCTGTGATCATTGTACCGCTTAAGGGAAATTTCTAGGCTGGCTTGAATTCAGTGCAGTTTGTAATTTAAGTCAGGAATTTCCAGATGTCATAATGTAGAAATGGTAGCAGCAGCAGCAATTGCTCTCAGTTATACAGGAGCAGAAGAGATATGTATGTTGTATGTCCTTTTTATTTCTATGGGAACTACAATAGATACAAAGAGCACAATACTACTACTGCATAGAGTAAATTCTCAGCTACAGAACGCTATTTTTCATTGTAGTCGCCACAATTAGCAAATCTGTGTGGATGAGCTGATGGAGATGCTCTTCATTTTGTGGTGTGACCATCTGGAACATGGCTTGTCCTTCACCTTGCTGTTGTCACTGCTGAAATGCACCACCCACTTTCTCACTGTACTAACATCCATACATCTCCAAAAATGTTCGGCAAGCATCGGTGAATATCTGTATGGAAGAATTAAATTCTACACCCTTGCTTCATATGTGCTTCCAGGACAGACACCATCTTGTCAGACTACCCCTCTGCTGCTACTAATCACATGGCAACAATACATAATGGAATACTGGTGAGAAGGTTCAGTCTCATATCACCAACATCTGCTTCCATTCATACATCTGACACTGTAAACATACTAAAATAGACATTACTTTCAGAGCATCTATAATATAATTCAAGGTTCACAAATCTACAAAATACACATACTGCAATCTGAGAATCTGTGGTCTGGATGCTCCACTTCAAGCTTATTCATTTATATTTATGTATTTATTCAAGATGATTTAAATATCCTGGTGTGTATGAATAAACATACATATGAATAAATAAACTGATTATTTCATGAGTTACCTTCTATATATTCAAAAAGATTATAAATCCTCTTTTCAATCCAAACCTATAACGGACAAACAATTCTAATATTGCCTCTTTAAACAATTTGTTTTTACTGGAGCAACTTTGTCATCTCCAAGCAAGTGGAAGAAAAGGAGGTTTTCAGGAGTAATTAGCATGGTTTTAACAAAGGAAAATCATGCTAGACCAACCTGGTATCCTTCTGTGTGGTCATGAGCAGCTGAGCAGATGGAGAGAGATCAGTAAGGTCAAGGAGGGAAGGTTTAGATGGGATGTCAGGGAGCAGTTCTTTACAGAGAGAGTGGTGAGGTGCTGAAAGAGGATTGGGCCCTGGGCAACCTGTCCTAGTACCAGATCTGGAGGTTGGTGGCCCTGCCTATGGCAGGGGGTTGGATGACATGATGATCCATGGGTTCCCTTCCAACCCAAGCCATTCTATGATTCTGTGATTCTATGATGTGTACCGTGACTTCAGCAGGGCTTCTGATATATCTCCCATAACATCCTCATAGGTAAGCTTAGCAAGTGTGGGAAAGATAGGTGGACAGTGATGTAGATTGAGAACTGTTTGAATGGCAGAGCTTAGAGTGTAACTAGCAGTGTTTTTCAGGGATCAGTACTGGGTCTGATCTTGTTCAACATTATCATCAGTGACCTGGGTGAAGAGGTAGAGGCCACCCTCTGCAAGTTTGCTGAGGATACAAAGCTGGGAGGAGTGGCTAATACATCAGAAGGCTGTGCTGCCATTCAGTGAGACCTGGACAGGGTGGACAGTTGGGCTGAGAGGAACCTTATGAGATTCAACATGTGCAAATATAGAGTCCTAAACCTGCTGAGGAATAACTACATGCATTTGTACAGGTTATGAACTGACCTGCTGGAAAGGAACACTGTGAAGAAGCACCTTGATTGTGACAAAGCACTGCAGCAGGCTGCCCAGAGAGCTTGTGGATTCTCCTTCTCTCGAAATATTAAAAACCTACCTAGATGCTTTTCTGTGTGACATACTGTAGGGAATATGCATTAGCAGGGGGTGCTGGACTAGATGATCTCTAGAGGTCCCTTACAATCTCTACAATTCTGTGATTATATGCTTTCTGCTATGATGGTTATGAACTACAACAACTCTGATGTTAGTAGGCCCAAATAAAAATTCAATTCTTGGTGGATTTCATGGATTTTCTCTTCAGGAATTAGCACCTTACCCTCATCTGATAAGAAATATCCTTCCTTCCCCTTCTGCCTTGCCATGGATAAATGTCAACTCAATTCTAAGCTTTTATATCTGTATATGTGTAGCATAAAATTGCTCTAATCTTTACATGATTAATGATATTCAGTTCCATAGGACTCTAGCATCAGGAGAGTGAGCTGGACTTGACTATTTAAATGAGTAATATGTATTATATATAGTATATAAATGCCATATTTTTATCCTTTATTTTATTTTATTTTATTTTATTTCATTTTTTCTGACCTGTTTTACCACATTTTTCAGCTTTTTTTTTTTTAAATGAAAATCAGTTAAAGAAGAAATTGTATGTGTCATAGATTCATAGATTCATACAGACATAGCATGGTTTGGGTTGAAAGGAACCTCAAGGATCATCAAGCTCCAACCCCCCTGCCACAGGCAGGTCTGCCAACCTCCATATCTAATACTAGACCAGGCTGCCCAGGGCCCCATTCAACCTGGCCTTGAACACCTCCAGGGATGGAGCATCTACAACCTCTCTGGGCAGCCTCATCCAGCTTCTCACCACTCTCTTGGTAAAGAACTTCCCCCAATGATATCCAACCTAAATCTTCCCTCCTTCAACTTAACTTCAACTTAAACCCTTGTCCTGCCATTATCTGCCCTTGTAAAGAGTTGACTCCCCTTCTGTTTGAATGCTCCCTTTAGGTACCAGAAGGCTGTAATGAGGTCACACCACAGCCTTCTCTTCTCAAGGATGAACAAGACCAGCTCCCTCAGCCTGTCTTCCTAGGGGAGGTGCTCCAGTCCTCTGATCATCTGTATAGCAGTTGATATTGTTACTTCACCCCCTTTCCAACTTTAAAAATTGTAAAAATACATCATAAAAGATTAGGTATACATACCTCTGGTGCTTTTTAAGGCATTTCTTTTGTGAAAGATGCATGTTATGAACCTGCAACATGTAGTTGGTTTCAGATAAATACTTGTCACTCATTCCAATTGGAAGAATACTGGTCCCAGAATTTAATTAGATGACTTTATCATGAAGTCATTCTGGATGAGCCAAGTTGCAAGTTAACATGTATCATTGAGTTTGCTACAACTGAGCAATCACATTTATTTCTGATGGAAAATGAGGATAATATGAGGATAAAGTTCTACTAGATAATATGGTCTTTGGTCTTATTTTTATTACAGTTATTTGCAGTTGAAAATTACTCATTTTTTTCAATTTGCAACTATATGAGTCATGAGTGATTTAAGTGAAGTCAATGGAGCAAGGCTGGGGCCTGACCATATTAAGTTATTCTTAATATGGATCTGATCCAGGTCTTGTTTGAGTCATTTGGAATTCTTCCATGAACCAGGAAAATAAAGTCGATCTGGCTCTGCATCAGGAATCCTTTAGTTTCCCAGTTATCAGCAAGGCTTGAAATTTACTGTGTACAGAAGCACATCATGTCTGAGAACCACAAATAACCCATTAAAACTCTCATATTATACTCTATACAGAAAGGAAGTGATGCAGTGGTCTTTTGTTGGACTAAGGGATGAACTGTTGTCAGGATGAATCTTCATTTTATTTATCCTTGCCATATTTTTCTGCAGTTTTCTTGATAGCATTATTAATTTGTTAACTGCATATATCAGAGTTGTATCATATATAACTCTCATATATTAGAATTTCTGTACTCAAGTCCTAATAAAAAATACTTTTAATGTAATGAACAGAATGTTGTGGTGTGTTCTCATTCTGGACCCAGTTTTTATATCAAATGCTTTCTGTAGAGTTCTATTCTACTGTTCAAAGTCTTTACAATTATTTATAGTCCTGTTGATATAAAAATCCTTCCTTTCCATAAGGACAAAATATGAATCGCAAATGCATGTCAAAAACAACCATCATGTTAAAATGAGACCCTTACACAATAAAAGTTGGTTTCATGCTGTCTCATGACTGAAGTTATTATTATTTCTCCAAATATTTATATGCAATAGTCATACTTACAAATTGCCACGTTGCATAAACTGACATTTAGTATCTTGTAGTTTAAAGAAAACATTACATTAGAAAGGTAAAATCAAGATAGAACCTCATACAACTTTAGAAAAGCAAAGCCAGCTTTAAACTGTTTTTTTTTTCCTCCTCCTCTTCAACCCATTAATAACTAAACTTTTCACTATTCAAGGAGCTTTCTTTTGTGAATGGCTTAGATTAGTCTGTTAGCATGAGAATGCTCCCTCCTTGCATAATGTTAAAATCACCATCTAATAAAGTCCAGGCACATTTTATGTCTTGCAAAAAAACCAAACCAAACTAAAACAAAAACTATATTTGTACAAGTAATGTTTTTATTTGGTGTGAAATGATCTTTTATAACAGTTTCAATATGAAAATTTGATACTTTTAAAATTTTGTTCACACAGAAGGCAGTTGGTTTGATATTGGTAGAATTCTAGCGTCATCAGAGTATGTAGAAATCATGCTGATAATGTTGTATGTATTGTCGATTTATTTATTTATTTATTTATTTATTTATTTATTTATTTCACATCAGATGTGAATACTGCAGTGCTCATGGAGCACCTTTTTCTCTGGAGGGGAAATGAATACTCTAGTAAGTTCTCACTTTTCTCCTGCAAGATGTTTACCTTCACTGATAGAGTAGTGAAAAAGCTTTATATGCAGTGCTTATGTTGTTAAAGCAAAAATTAGGTTTTTATTGTCTTACTAAGGAAGTAACTGCTTCCATCTGTCGAACTAGATGAGATTTTCTAAAGAGAAGTACCTCTTCCAAATGCTTCCCCCTAAAATCAGAAGTGTTAGTGAAATATTAGACTTCTGAAAATAATGGATTTTTAGAGCGACTGCTATATAATAAGCCAGTCCATCTGCCCACTCATTCAAAAGGTTTAAACTTTGGGTTCAATTTTCCTATTGCAGAATTAAGTGAGATACAAAGATTTGCTTATATATTTGGTGTAGGCAAAATTAATCTAAACATAGGAAGGTCAGCACTAGACCTAGAGACCCTGTACATATTAAGTTAATACATAAGTGGTACAGGGCTTTGGCTTTTCTCCAGGGATATTTTGCCATGGGAGTCGGATTTCTGCTCTTCCTGCTTTACAGTGATTAGATAGGCTGAAACAGTGGGGAGACACACCAAAATCCTCTAACTATACCGGGTCACAAATGCCACAGAAAACCCGTCAAAGTGGCTGTCTTCACTGTTAACAACATTAAAATTCGTATTCACTAGCTCATGTATAATGGTCAGCATGGGTAGGATAGGTGGAGTGGGGGCTCGTTGGTCCCCAGCCTTTGCAGGAGACGAGGCCCATCAGCATGGCTCAGTCCCCTGCCTGCACACACAGCCATCCTTACTGAAGAAGGAGCAGCACATTTTTACCCCTAAAGCACTCTATGGGACATATATGTATGAAATGAATTACCATTAAGATGACCATTTCATTTACCCTTTTCTCACCATATCTTACATACCTTTTATTGGGGGAACTGCTACTGGTTTCTTTCCTTTGTTCTTTCCTACTTTTTTCCTTTTTCTTTTATGCCCTTTCCTATTATTTATTAACTTCTCCACTGTTCCCTTTTCTTGTTTAATGTTCACAAGATCATTCTCCTGACCTTATTCTCTCTTTTCTTCTTCCCTTCACTTTCCTTGTAATGCTTTTTCTTAGGCTCTACAAAAGGTCTTCTGATTAAAATATTATCTATAACCTTATCTTCTACTTCTAACATGCATTTTATTCCAATTTGTTTTGTTTCAGTTTTCCACAGATTTAACATGAATAAAATTTTGTTGCCTGAAAAATCTTATGATTAGTTACAGGTTGAAGGACATTCTTACAAAAAGAAAAAAAGAAAAAAAAAAGAAAAAAAAAAGAAAAAAGGAGAGATTAAATACCTCCAATAACTCAACAATGGAAAGAAAGGGAAATTGTGAGGGCAGAAAGCAGTTGTGCTGACAGGCTGTCTGAGGAATTTGGCTGCCCCCTCAAACAGATGCTAACACTGTGAAGATTACAGCTACGCTGACTGTGATGCCCTTTCCTATAGGAAGCACTCAAAGTGATACAGAGCGTCTGAACTTTGAATGCAGACTGCAGAGAAGCATAAACAGGCAATCAAATCCAGCTATAAAAACATGACATGATCTATACATAATACATTTGAACCCTAGCATATTGGATTCTTTTTATTATAGTTATTAAGAAGAGTCCATGAGATCTGAAAAATAGCCTGATCCTAAAGGGAAAAGAAAATGACACTCTTTATTTGAAACCATTACTTACTGTACCACTTTGGAGAGCTTAACTGCATTGTCTAGCATGCATCATCTTGGCATGCTACTTTTTCACAGGGGAATTTGGTTTTGTAATTCACTATTTTCAGCTCTTTCTGGAGTTACATGCTTTATAGAGGGGAACACAATATGGACTTCTGTGCTTCACATAGTTAGTAAAAAGTATATAGAATAAATTATGAGAGAAAAGCAATTTGAAGTAAAGAATACAAATGGATCAAGTTTGTTTCTGTGGAGTGAAGATATTTAGACTTGTAATCAAACAGTAGAAAGTCTAGGATAGAGATAAACTGGAAAGGAACAGGTAAGAGTAGGTGTCTGTTTCTTGCAGCTATGTGAATTCAAAGCTTTTATACATGCCTTTCATATTAAATGTTGCATTTGTGGGCATAATGACTTAGCTTTAATATGTCATCTTCAAATTCTTTAACCTCAGTGTTCTGAGTCTGCAGTCATTTCCCAATTAATCACTGCAAATTACCTGACAACATTTAACAGCCACTGTGATGAAGTGGGAATGAATCTATACATTCAATTCCAAAGGACAGGTTTCAGAACCCCTTATTCTACTTTTAGCAAAGGAAGGCAATAAAGATGGTGTGACAGCTTGCTAAGACACCATTTCTGCACTGTTACTACTGTTAACGTTTGTGGACAGAAACTATCTCAGTTGCCTACGGGAACATTGGAAGCTTCCATGATTTATAGGGAAAAGATGCAAAATAAGAAGCAGGCCTCGCCATTCTGTTGGAGGAAGATGAGTGACTGTGCCTAAGGAACTATCGTAGGTAAAATTTAGTAGAAAGTACAGATAGGAGGCTAATACCAGAAGGAGGAAAATACCAGTACCTTGGAGAGTATTGCTGTGAGTTAAAGACTCAAAAGATTTGTAAGCTCTCAATAAATATGGGATTTAAAAAAATGTTCTGTTGTAACAATTTCCAGGAGTGCAGAAGAAAAACTGAATCCTACCGAGCAGTGTGTGCAGTAAATCAGTCAACCTACACTTAAATTCAAATGCTTTTTGTATGGTCTTGTTTCTTAGATGGGATTTGAATGCTGTGTAAGCTTAAACTTAGCTTTTGCTGTAGGTTTGATTTTCATTTACTGTGTATGCTTCTGGCAGACTTTTACTGCTAAGAAACATGATAAGGACTCTGTGATTAAAATACTATAGTAGTTGGTCAGATACTTTTACCAGAGGGCAAGAATAATGTTGTTATGAAAAATCTTTCTCCATTGCATTGAATTATGGAAGAGACTGAGATTTTCTTTCTGAAAGAGGAACAAAATCAATGAAACAATTGGCTTGTTTGCTTTCTGCTTCTCTTCCAAACTGTTGTCAGTCAGATGATTCCACTGATGCCAGTAAACTTGTTGAAAGAACTGCTTTTCCTACAAAAGGAAAGCTTGTTTTTGGAGGTTCTGTCAATAAAGCAAATTACTTACTCCTTCCTAGTTTTCAAATACGCGTCATATCACTTTTAATTAAGATGAAGAAAGAACATGTCCATCAAGATAGCCAAACTTATGAATATTTGCTGTTTAAAATACATAAGAAATATTTTTTGTAGTGGTAGGATTAAAAAATCTAAAGCAAGAAAAAGCAATTATTACATGGCTTGTTATTTTGAATTCTGCTTGTCATTATTATTCTTCAATCACTTTATTTTCTAAAACTGTAAAAAGATGCAACATATTTACATAGAAAATTACATTTTAAAATACGGAGAAATTTACTAACATTTAAAGTAAGATTTTTATCAAAGCTGTCCCACAGGCTTTGGAGATGCAGGGAGCCCTAGCATTCATATCTCCGAACAGGGACAAAAAATGTCAGCCTAAAGGCAATGTTAGAAAACACTATAGGTCAAATTCTTCTTTAAGAAAACTGCTGAGTGCTATCAATAGAATATTACTCTGTTTCCTTAGCAAAGAATTTGCTTCAATATATGCCAGATGCTACAAAACATATTTAGAAGAGTTGTTCTCTGCATGGGCTACAAAGTCACACAGACCCTCTGCATTCCTTATGTTTCTGCTGCCCAGATACAGGCATGTCAAACAACTCTCTCAGCTAATGCTACTCTCTAAAAAATGTTTCTTTCACACAAATGCCCAGTGCAAAAATCTCCTGCGGTGATCTTGTCTGCTATTACTAGATATTCATTTCATTGCCCTCCAGAATTATAAGAAGATGCTGAGCTGATTCTGCTTTGCTTAACCTAAGGCTTTGGGTAGTATCCTTACCATGTAGTTATCATTAATACCAAACATCTTGTGGCAAAAATAAAGAAAGAGGAAAATACTAAATATAGACAATACTGCAGACATTTTAGAAACAAATGAACTGGGAAACAAAGCACACGTGCTATTCTTATCTCTATCTGTATGTCAAATTATCCTCTGTCTATGAGAAAAAAAAACAACAACACGGAATTTGTTAACAACTGACCTGTTGCTCAGCTAGCTATAAAGAAATCATTAACCTATTATGATGCACACATGCTGTTCCACCTGGCAGGAAGTTGTTTCAATTTTAGTTTTTGATGGATTCCAAGAAAGACAGCACGCTCAATAGGAAGAAAATCAACAGAGAATGATGTAGAGATGTGATTTTTTTGGAAGGATTATTAAAGGAGTCTTTAATGAAAGCAGCTGAATAAAGTGTCACAGGAAGCAATAGATTCATAGAGGACTAGAGAATATATTTGAAGGAGAACATTACCATTCTTAAGAATGTGGGGAGGCATGTCTGAGAATGATAGACTGGTGAGAATATGAGGAGAACTATTTAATCCCAGAGTATTTTTTCTCCTTTGCCCTGGAAAAGCTTAAGGGAGCAAAAAGATATAAAAGACAGCCCCCCATCCTGTGCCAGGCAGTGATCATGATTCAAGGCCAGATCTCTTCTGCCTTGTTGCCAAAGCACTTTATTTTCTCCAACTCGTTTTGGTCTAACTTTTGTTAGACTGACACTTTCCTTGAGTTTGCAGGTGATATAAAATTGGGAGTGGTGGCTGTGTGTGCTACCATGCAGAGGGACATTAACAGGCTGTAAAATTGGGTAGAACACAACTTCATATAATTCAGTGAATGCCAAGTTGTTCTTTTGTGATGGAAAAGACACCCCCATGCACCAGTACTAGTCTAAGGATAATGGTCTGGAAAAACGCTATGCAGAGAATGACCAAGATATCCTGGTGGACACCAATTTGAATGTGAGCAAGACATGTGCCCTTGTCACAGTATTTCTACTGGAATATCAGAGGAAAATTTTGTACGGATAATAATGACAGCAGACAAAGCAGGCTTGGTTATATCAATGGCTTTTGAGATCTGCTGAAGTAATTTCTCTGTTTCTAAAATCAAAAAATGTAGACAAAAAGAATGTTTTACAAATTTTATAGTTGTATTTTCACTATAGTTCAGTGTTTAAGAAACTATACAAGTCTAAAGTACTCCTGAATACACCTTAGAAGAACTGAGGGGAATAAATAGCACTAGGTTGTCTCATGGGGGCTATTCAATGATGTACAGAATACAGAACCACTACACAGTGCCAATTGACCAGAACAGAGGTGAACTAAGAAATAAGCCAGCATCTTAAAAGCCTCAATGATAAAGAAGAAAAGGAAATAAGCGCATAACCTAAGAAGTTGAATGAATCTCTGTAGCAAAACTAGAATGATAAAGGTGTTTTTTTCTTTTTTTTAAGTGCAGACTACGGGAACAGCAGAGTCTTCAGGTTATTAAATATTTCTGGTTCAGAATCACTCTCTGTCATCTCAGATGGTTGTGAAGCTAGAAGTGGGGCATACACTGTTAAAAAAAAATAATAATAACAAAATTTAAGTGACAAAATTGTACCAACAGAACAGTAAACAAACAAATAAATCTGCTTATTTTAAGCGTGAAGTCTTTAACTGTAAGGTAGGAGAAGGTACTTGGTACTCAGGATTTGGTTGTGAGCTTAGCTGACTTGGTGTGTGAATTAACTCTATGGGTAAATAGCAATCAGGAAAATGAACTGTTTGAAACAGTATGATTACAAAATAGCATGTTGATTCAGAAACTATATATCAGTTTTAAAAAGATGTCAAGATTTCAGTCTCAAGAAAAGACATGAAAGGGAATTGAAGTAATTTACTAAAGATAAAGAAATTCTTGATGTACTCCAAAAAAGATCTAAAAGGGCTCATGTCTATCATGTTAGTAGAGAACTCCAATCATTTGAAGACAGAGGCTAAAAAAAAAAGAAGCTCAAAAGTTCGTTCAAAAGGAACCAAGTATATCATATCTGTTAGTGTATTGAGTATATATACTTTGCACCTACAGTTGCCTCCAAATAGCTGAACAATGATATGAGTAGATAATATTTTTCACTATTTAGAATTGCAAAGAGTTTTAGTAAAGCTGATTGATTCAAAATCTCTCACTAAGCTTGATTGCTAGTAGGGTGTTTGCACAGATCACTAGAAAACAAAATATGCTTATTTGCATGGTAAATCCTTACTTATGGAGATGCTGTTTTTTCAGACTGTCTTTTCAGTGATGCTTTGCAGCTGGCCTGTCACCAAAATGCACTGTGAGATATATTGATGTCACAACAATTAAGTATGATGATGTTTTACAATGCTAGAAAAGAGTTCAGACTATAAGAAAGAATAGGGAACTTTGGAAATGTGCTGAGTGCAGTCCAAGGCTATAGAAATAAAAAATAAAAAATTTGTGCAATAGAATTTTTCTCTTTTGGGACACAAACTAACATAACAAAGACTAGAGGTAGGTCAGTGTATGCACTGTAAATACATTCTCAAGAGAATTTTGTGTAAAAGGACTGCTGAGATAGATTGTGAAGTAATCAACCTGTTACGAAAATAATTCTGTATGGTCGTCCATTAAATATGAAGTACAATTACCAGAAATATTGCTAAATGAGAGACATTAAAGGAATTATTTAAGTCATAGTGTGTGGAAAACAGTAAATTTGTAGAATCTATTATTGAAAAATATGAGAAAGAGAGGATTTTTTTGGTAGCTACTAGATGATTTCTAAAGTAGTCAGGTAAAAATAATATATATACTGGAGAATAAGTAAAGTTTAGAAGGGAAGGAACAAGAAAGCTTAGCATTTCCAAAGTATGATGCCTAGTTTAGTGCTGATTGTATGTGTTGAGCCTGGCATACCAACCCCTTTTCTAGATGTCCCCAGAGAAGTCCCTTGTACTTTTCTCTTGGGATTTTGAAAAAATGTCAGAGAAGGGATGGTATGCCTTCCTTGCAAGAGACAGGATGTTGTTCCTTATACAGTCTTCTCATCTGTAAGCTGCTCTCAGCAGCTTGACTGAATGGTGGGACATTTCTCTGTCTTCTGTATTGAGTTGCTTGCCCTGCTGCACTGTATTAAGATCTGTAATATGCAATTCACTATCAGGCAGGCTTCGGATGTTTTGATTCTCTTTCTAAATATCTCAAATTTCTTTAAGTTTCAAATAGTTCTCAGTTCTGAGGTTTATTTATGCAAGACAAAGATAGATGCCAAGGAAAGCAAAAGTATTTGAACTGATAGTCTAAAAAAATATACTCTCAAAGTGGTTTAGATCTTAATTGGTTTATAAGCCAAAAAAAAGTATCCAGGATTCTAAATAAAATGTTTCTCTTGTGAACAGTTCTGCAGGCTGGAACTGCAGAGAAGAAATCAAGGCAGGTCAATTTATCATCAACTGAAATCCATGTTATACCTATATAGCAACATCTAACCCCGGCGCACCATTTAGTGATTGGAAACAAAAAACTTGCAGAGATATATGAGCAGAGAAAGCTTGCTGCTTGTGCTGTGGCATATGCATTTGAATTCATAACTACTCCTCTGTGGGCAAAAGAATAAAATGCTTAAATAAGGAGCCAGTCTTGGAACATGGAACACTTTATTGTTGTAACACCAAACTATGCAAATCTGACTGTGCCACCTGATAATATTGTGTTTAAGGGAAAATCAAAACTAAGAGGGATTCTTCAGAGGAGTACTTTAGGGATGCAAATCCCTCTGAGAAGAAAATATTTTGTACTTTGAATACATGTAGTGCCACTGTAGTTTTCATCTGAATGAATAATATTTTTTCCTCTAGAAGTACAGGAAAATAAAAATGATAATAAGTGTTCTTACTACTACCATAGAGAGAAACTTCACCATTCCATGTCCTAGATCATTAATATGGCCGCAGACAGTAATGTAGAGAGTAATGTTGGATGAGTTGGTTTTTTTTTTTTAAATAATTTATTTATTGAGAAAAGACGATATCTTAACAAAAATAACTTGAGTTCAGATGGGTTGCCTACTAGAAAGGAAACTTGTAATCCTTGTGTTCCCCGTAATATTTGATCTGAAAGAGGACATATCTTATTTTTCTGTATATTTTCATGTGCAACAATTACAAAATTGCTTGCTTGCTTTTCCTATGTAACTAAGAGATTCACAACTTCAATGAGAGAAAATTAAAGATGGCAGTAGAGAATATGATCAGCATCTTCAAGGAGTTTTTATACTCTCGGAAAAGCAGGCTTAACTCATACAGTGCTGTAATTTTTGCCTAAGATCTTAACCACCATACACTTAGATTATGATAATAAATTTGGATATCTGACGTTTGGATATCTGAAGTTTCAGAATGGGAGAAGCTATTGAAATTCAAGCCCAACTTTCCTTAAGAAAAACACCTTTAAAAAGTGGCATCCAGAACCTCAACATTCTAAACTTATAGGGAAAAATCCTCACAAATAACTTAAATTCAGGCATTTTATAATAGCGGATTGATGCACTGCAGAAGTGTTAAGAACTTGATTTTAACTTAGGAGGCAAACCTTTTTGGGCTTCTATGGAGAGTGAACAGAGTGATACATTTTAGTGAAGTGAATGAGCAGGAATATTGTAAGAAGTGAAGACATTTCTGTTTGACTTGGTACTTATTTTACTATTTCCTCTGCTACAGATCAGCAACTGTTAGCTTCCAAGTTGATACTTAGCTTACACTGATTTTCATTTTCTGAGGCAGTTACTTTTCAGTGTATGGACTTTACAAATAAGGTACCCTGCCATGAATATTTGAGATCTTTTACTCTGACCTAGCAATGACAGAGAGATAATTCTATGTATTTATAAAGAAGACAGCTCCATTTTTTTTTCCCTGAGGAAAAAGAAATATCACTCTCTCCTTTTAGTTTTCTACTGCTGTTCTTTGAAGAGACTTGATCTTCTCTTTAAGTTCTGCTCCTAGAGAAGTTAAATATGAATCCTTTGATCATCTGTTTCTTAAATGAAGCCTGCTTCCATTCTTACATGGTTGGAAATTTAAAAGAGAAGTGTCAGAAATATCTTATGTGAAGAAAATCAAATAAGTTATGGAGGGAAGAACGGTATTAGTCCTGAAAGAGGCAGATAACTACTGATCATAAAGCAGTGGAAAAGCTCTCAGTGAATCTTGAGTGCGAGGCTGGGGAGCAGCCCACACCTAATAACTAATGCCTAGGTATTTCTGAGGAAAGATCACATTAGTTTTTTGTTGGTTTTTTTTTTTTTTTTTTATTCTTTGCGCTTCTGCTAATGGCTTCTGTTAAGTGAACTTTTGGCCATCTTGAATCCTACATTTCCTCTCGTCTCCATTCTGGATTTGTAAGTGCTTTCTAAAATTCTTATACACACACACACATATGCATATATACACAAACATAATTATATATATATTATTTGTCTATGTTGATGTATACATTAAGCATATATGTATGACAAATGCATATATATATATATATATATATATATAAGCTGTATAGCCTTGGCAATGTTGCTTTGGAGTCATTGCTGTATTACTAATATTGCGCTTTGTTATTATCATATTCTTTTCTCATATAAGTGAGAAATATTTTTTTCATATTTTTTCTTCTCCACTTTTTTAAAGACCAATGTTCACTTACAGAATTGTCAGTGATAAAGAAGAGAAAAGAGAAAAGAAGTATGTGTACCCCAGAGGACATTGTCAGTCACAAAGAGAGCAGAGCTGAGCTGGCTTTTCTGTGCACCATCCATTTCAGTTGGCAGTCAAGGGCATTAAGTGGCCTTGTCTTGGAAAGCCTTAGGAAGCCTGCCAGAAGAAGATAGATACCAGCACATTCAGGATGGTGGTGCTCAGTACAAGAAAACAGATTACTGATCTGAAGTTGATGCTATTCAAAAGGCATTAAAAAAACATTGCCTTGTTTCCTAACAAGGCTACCCAGAATTACTCCTCCTGAAGCTAGCTTCTTCATAACTCCAGCTGGGCAGGGTGCAGTCTTCATTTTGTGTTTCTCATTAATGAAGTGAGAAGTGTAACAGTTCTGTCTCCTCACTTGTAGTGCCAATAACAATGATGTGTACATAACCATGAGAATAAGGTTAGAAACAAATTATGTGAGATTTTCGGATTTTTTATTTTTATTTAAATTTTTTAATTGCCAGATTTCCTTGGAGTGAGTCAGGTGTGCAGGGTCACTGAGAGAGCTACTAGTCCTGTCTGGATATTAGTCTGCAAAGTGCCCTGGTATCTGGCATCAGAGAAGCACCAGCATGTGAGTTGTGACTGTGCTGAGGCTTGCCCAAAGTTCCCTTTCTTCTGTGCTAAGGTAGTGCTGCATACTCTGCAACGTGCCACGAAGCCTGTTTCTCCATTATTAATTCTTAAAAGGGCTTACACTCACACAGATGCACATAAGCACATATACGTACACAGATATCATCAGCATAATTGCAAAAAAAGAAGTCTGAACTGTCACATTTAACCTCCCAGTGCTACTTCCATGACTGTTATTTGCAGACTTCCCTATGTATTACTCCTACATTGATCAAACTGTTACTGTTTACTTCTAATTATAATAACATATCAAACTTATTTTTGTAAGTAGAAAAATTCACTTTGGCTCTGTAATTAAGAAAATGAGTTTTAGTTATTTTCTTGGAAATAGAAGCTTCCTCGTCAACCTGCTCTTATTAAATTAAAAATTCTTTCACATTACTTAAGCATTTTCATAGTAAAAACAGTAACTCATTGCCATGAGAGGAATTCTTAATGCATCCTAAATAAGCAAGTTGGTAACCTCAAGGTCTTTTGGTAGAGACTGTAAACAGCAAAAACTTTTTCTTTCATTCCTGCTCTACTCCTCCAGTTCTCCTTTCCTCTTCTGCCAAAAACAGACAACAAAAGCAAAGCAAAGCAAAACAGAATTTTTCTAATTTCCAAAACACTCGTTTATCCCTGTCTGCATGTGTAGTTGCTGTAATATTGTCATTTAGTTTGCTAAGTGAACTCTGTATTTTAAACATATCTGGGTATCCATAGCTTTGCTCAGTGTTTTGACTCAGAATGCTGTTTCTGCATCCCTGTTGCTTGAATTTGTCAAAGGAGAAACTTAACTCTGCCACTAAACAAAGAAGTTCTTATATTTTTTTTTAAACTGCTGCTGAGCAATTTTTATGTGTTAACATTAAGAAAAATGCAGGGACCATATCAGCATTGCAAAGCTTCATGGTATTACTCAATGTAGTGGTGTGGGAGGAAGAATTATGAGAATACAGCTATTTTCTCATCATTTGAGTCACCTCCATATTGACTGTAGCAACACACACATGCGCACACAAAGTTAATTCGTACATTAACATTCTTCTTCTCTTTTTCTCTGGTCATGAAGTTATTACATTTTGGTAGAATTTTGTGGAATAACCATGAAATGTCAATATGTCATTTGAAATTCATTATTTTGTGTCATGATAACAAATCCAATAAAGATATCATCATGCAAATAATCTTTTTTTCTTATAAATCTTAAAGAATTGCACTTGGAGGGGGAAAATTTAAAGTATCTTAGCCCATAAGAGTTTATTTAATATGTCCTTGTCATCCAAATATAATAGTCACAGGATATGACTATGTTAAGGCAGGTAAATCAGTGGTGTTTGCAAGTGGAGCTGATGTTGTGACAGAAAACTTCTTCCAAGCCATTTCAGTTAGATTTTTTTTCCCAATTTTCATCAAAGCTTTCCTTCAATTTTTTTTTAATTTTCATTTTATAATTATTATTTCCTTTCCCCCACTGACATTTTTTTCTTTCCAATATATCAATATTCCAAATCTTTGTTCAGATTAAGACATTCTATCTCATAATTGCTTTTTACCATAGTGGATATCAGTGATGTAGTTCATAGCCTAGGGTTGCAAAGACACATAATTTTAGATCAGTCTTCATTGATTTGTCCAGGAAGGAGAATCCCAAATTGAGGTGCTATGAATCTGAAGCTAGTAAAACACCTCAGGCACTAATCTTTTATTTATTTTTTTTATTTTTCCAACAAAACTAACCATTTCTATCAATACACTTTGTAGACTTAAAGCTCTAATCCCAGTCAACAAATAAGGACCTTCACTCTCATTTTTGCACTAACTTGTGACAGGGATCCATGCTGTGATTAGTAAGAAAGAAATGTGGAAGAAAAAAGTCCTCTCATTGTAAGTACGGTTTGAAGTACTTTAACAAAGAAATCCCAGATCCTGCATAGCACTTCTGTCCCACACTGAGTGTGATTAGTGTTAACAGCTTTGTTTTTCTTAAAATGGAGATAATTACCTCCTTGCTTTACAATGTACAAAAATGAAAAGCATAGTTTGAAGGCCTTATTCTCTATTTCATTCTCAGTTGATACCCAAGATGGTACTTAAGCATTAAAATATAATTCAAGCACAAAGTAAATGGCTAAATTTTGAGGGAAATTAAAACAGAAAAAATCCTTGTGCACCTTGTGTCAGTCAAACTTCAAAATTTTCTAGCAAAATCTTCAGTTGGGATACTACATTGTTCCAAGAAGCCAGGTCTGCCTTCAATCTGCACAAGCAATGAATGACCCTCTGCCAACAGATGAGCAGAAATGCCACTGCAGTCCAGATCAGCCTTCCCAGCCTGTGTAAAAATTTACTGATGAGACAGAGTGATTACTGGAGATGACATTACCTTTTTTATCATAAAGAAAATTTTAGACATTCTTTTTAAGGTCCTAAACTGTTTGGCCAACTTGGAACAATTAGATCAAATTGTAATTAATGCTGTCCCCTGAAAGGGAACAAAACAGACACAAAGGACAGTAAAGGAAATAGTCTTTTGCTTAACGTTTTGTTATTTTATAGATGTCTTATACAGAAGATAAATTTATTGTAACAGAATGCAAGACATTCCTGAATAGTTCAACAGTTATTAACAGTAATTAAACAAAAATGTATCATCCTGTAGAAAATGGGATGTCACTTATGGCTAATTTTAGCAAACACCATTTATCTGTATTCATCCTGTTCAGGATGATATACTGTACTGGAGACTGAAGCATACTTCAAAAGAGTAAAACAGCAAATCTTCATGCAAGAATATTAATCTTCACCTTGTCTTAGTGATGAGAGGCTGTTTTTTTTTTATTTATTCTCACCTTCAAGAATGTCTGCATGTCTACTCTTGTTTATAGCCATGAATTTGTCATCTTCGGGTTTTTTCTTGCTCCTTATTCACTTCCCAAACCTATTCCTAAAAGTCTTCCCTAAACTATCCTTTTCTGGTCTTTGAGAATTATATTGATACCACACCTTACAGTGAAAATCTGTATTTCCAGTGGTCTGTAGTAAACTTCACATCAACAATAGCCAGAATTTCATCCTAGCTGCTTCATTCTTTTCATTTATTGATAATGCCCTCTGAAATCTCTTCAAAAACATGGTTCTTAAATGAAATTTTTTCCAAAACTAAAGGGAAAAAAAATATATATTTTCCTTTAACACAAGAAAGACAAGGTAACGGCACTTAGGGAATAAAACTTGTGCAACTAAAACAAATAAATGGGAAATCAAAATGGGATTTCTGTGCCTTTCTTTGTCCCTGGATTTATTTGCTGTCTCCGAGAAATTATTCAGATCTTCAGTGCCTCAGTTTCGTCTTTAGTAATATGATAATTATCTTTCTCATTAAGATGTCTTGATATTTGAGTCAGTAAAAACAAACATCATGTGACTGATATTATTGTATCAGATGATCAACTACCAACAGAGTCTGATTGTTCTAAGCAAGGCATGGGCTTATATTAGGACTGTGATGAGACTTACTATGAAACTGCAATCATTTTTCCTTTAGCCTTTTTCTCCCAACAAGTATGCATTTTTTTTTTGTTCTTCATAAAGACAAATAAAGGAATATACTAATTCTAATGCCACACACACACACACACACACACACACACACACACACACACATACACACAAAGAAGTAAATAACATTAAAATAAAGAAGAAAAAAAGGTAATTTTTAATACTAAGGCATTAATCAATATGAACTTTTAAACTGTATTTTTTTTTTTAAAGAATCCTTCTATACCTTTTTTTTTTTTTTTTTTTTTTTCCAAATTTTTATCTGCTGTGGCACAGATTACGACAGTGAATCTCTAGAACAAAGATTAAAGTGCACTGTTATAGCTCTGAGTTCTGAACAGTAGTACAATTGTGTATCACTTAGTTATTAACTATGAGCAGCTAGTGCTTTGCCTTCACATCAAAGCTATAAAAAGGTACATAAAACTAGAAACTCGTCAGATACTGAGTTCTGGTTTTGGTCCCAGAGCCTGCTGGTTAATTTGCATACATCTTGGCAAAAGAAATCTGATGAGAAATTAAATAAATGATTATGCTTTCATAATATATAAATCAATTCCATTCTCTATTAGAAATCTTTTACAAAGAGTATTAGATAATTAAACTGTTATATAGTAACTCATGCATATCAAATATCTCAGCCGAGAAGGTTAATTGAAGCTCCCTCTTCATCACTTTAAATGTCTTCAAAATGCTTTGAGTGGGTCAAGTTGAAACAAAAAAGGTAGACTACTAAATGTTCTGAACAAATTAATGACAGTAAAAAACTAATGGGATTAATATATTTATTTGCATATTTATAATTTCTAAAAGAATATTACACTATTAAATCTTTTTTCAACTTGGCTTCTAGCATCAAATACTTTACGAAAATGTAGGAGAAAAAATTTCATTTGTCTGAAAAAAAACACCATCATTAAGTCAGATCTTCCTATTAGGCATGTTGACCTTCGTACACACCATTTTCTTCTCCAGCAATAATTAAGAAGAGCTACAGATTCATCCCTATTTATTATTTTCTTGTGTAGTGTTTCTTTGTGTTTGTCTCACCCTGTAATGCAACATACTGATAATATATGTGCATAAAATGAGTAGAATTTAAAAATTAGCTAAGGGAGACAGATTCTGGTGTTTGTAGAAGTTACAGTCTCAGGAGTCTGCCAAATTCAGCAACATTACAATATTGTGGTAGTAGAAATTGAAGGCAAGACTCTTAATTAACATTATTGTTATTGGATGTTAACAGCTGTTAAACACTGACTTCTACAACATTCAATGGATATACATCATCCATTTTACTTGCTTTTTCTTTTTACTTCTAATGTGGTAGGTAGCCAACAGGGAAAGATTGTACAGTTCTGGCTTTCTTATTTAGTGTTTTCTGGGGGGAAGGAAGAGCAGGGCATGTAATTTTTAGGTCTCATTTAATTTGGATTATTCTCTTACAATCTGCTAGCTTTAAATATGTATCCTTCAGAACCCATGCTTATTAACTTGAGGTCTTCTCTAATTGAGCTGCTTTATTTCATAGGTTCCCAGCCTTCCCCTTGAAAAAAAAAAATCCTCTTTAGTCCTTTTTGCATAATGGTATAAAAGAATCCGTAACTACTGAGCCATGATACAAGCTTTCACTGCAACCAGTTTCTGAGGGATAAAGCTCTAAATAATTATCAAAGTATAATGAACATTGCTACTAAATGCTAACTAAATGCCTCATTGGAAAATTTGAAAGGCATTAATTCAGACAACAGTTTCTCTTTATCTATTATATTTCCTGGTTCTAATTCCTCCTTTTATTTTATTGTTTTTATTTTTATTATTATTTTATAAGCAAAGTAATTTGCATGAGAGAAGTATCTTTGTTTCTTCAGTATTCATTTCCTTTTCCTCATTTAGGGTATCATTCTGCTTCACTGAAAACAATGGCAATTTTACTGTTTGACTTCAGCAAAGTAGGTCTAACAGTGAGAAAATCTGGATGTTACAGAGCCCTGCTGTAGTCAGCCATCCGGTAACAGCCCTCAGAGCATTTTTGCATCAGATTCCATAAAGTGCGACTTCCTTTGTGTGATTCAGTCACTTGCTACAGTGGAATTGCTGATTACTTCATCAGGGATTATGACTTTATTCACTGAGTAGCCAGCAAGAGTAGGTAGGCATGTCACAGAAAAGTAAGGTAACCAAGAAGCTGTTTCTGTGCAGTACCAAGAGTTCAACACTTGAAACAGTAAACATTTTCTATCTGTTATAAACTGCACCAGAATAATCAGGAAAATATAAACCATCATGTTTATGGTAACAAAATACAAGTTAGAACATCAGGAGAAAAAAATCTTAATTGTCAATGAAATCATTCTGATATTATGCTACAAAGTGCTCCAGTCAAACACATTTCCATCATTTTGTAGACTGGTTACTTTTAGAAAACAATCATTTCCAAGAGCATTTTTCATCAGATTTATTTGTGAGGATGTGATTTGTACTTTGTGTCCATGTCAGTGTCTGTAAATTAATTCACTTGGTCCAGAAAGTGGAATTTTGATTGGAAGATCTTGTCAAAGTCTGTCAACAGTTTATGGGCTGGTTTGGCTCAGTTCCATGACTAGAGGGGCGGAGGGATTTTGCAAAATCTGCGCCTCAAGAAAAGGGAACAGGGGACCTCAAAATAATTAAAAACAGCAGCAACAATCTGAGGAGAAACAAACTAATTTACTAAATACAGTATCGGAATGCAAGATAACACACCATAATACAATATAATTAGCATTGAAGGTAATAAATCAAATATAATGAGAGAGAGAATGTCTGAAAGGTGGATAGGCCTCACCATAATACTGAGGTGAGATGTGCAGTCCAGTTGAGCAGCAGGGAGACGGGAGGAGAGCCGATGAAGAAGAGCGGATGAAGAGCGCATCAGGTAATCTTGCCAGGAGTTACATCTCCTCTCTGTGACCTCAAAGTCCTCTGGAGAATGTAGTTCTTCTCTTCTGGGCAGGTACCCAGAACTTGAGCATTAACAGCTAAACTCCCAGTGCCCCACGTGATGTTATGATGTGGAATACAGAAAACCAAAAATCACAAAACCATGACATTCCACCCCTTATTCTGCATCACTACATAATGCTTAATATATATACAAACAGAGTATAATTACCAATCAGTAAACACATGCACACACAAACCTATATATACACATGGAATTGCTGACTGCACTCCCCTAACATCAAGTTCCCTTGTGGTACACATTGAACATCCCCATTTTTCTGCATCACTCACCAAGTGCACTCAGGTCCCTGAGCAAAAACAGTTCCACAAAGAGGTTTGCCCTTCCCAGAAGCTGGAAAGACCCAAGATGCTTTTCCCAACATGTTCTTTACATGTACTACAGGGACATTATCTCCTTTGACAGTATGTAGGGAGCTAGCAGGACCATCATGAGTGATTGATCTTCTAGCAGTGACCAACCAGGTGGCTTCTGCCAAATGCTTCTCCCAGTGCTTCAATGTTCCACCACCTATTGCTTTCAACATGGTTTTCAACAATGCATTGTATAATTCAATTTTACCAGAACCTGGTGCATGATAGGGGATATGATAAATCCACTCAATGCCATGATCTTTGGCCCAAGCATTTACAAGAGAATTTTTTAAATGAATCCCATTATCTGACTCAATTCTTTCTGGGGTGCCATGTTGCCACAGGACTTGTTTCTCCTAATATGGTGTTTCAGGTGGTAGCATGGGGTACTGCATATGTTTCAAGCCATCCTGTGGTTGCCTCCACCATGGTAAGCACATAACACCACTGCGAGATCACGGCAAGGTGATATAATCAACCTGCCATGCCTCCCCATATTTGTACTTTTGCCATCACCCTGCCCCCAGAAGAGGTTTCATCCCCTTGGCTTGTTTGATTATGGCACATGTTTCATAGTCATGAATGACCTGTGCAATAGCACCCATAGTTAAGTCCACCCCTCGGTCTCTAGCCCACTTATATGTTGCATTTCTCCCTTGATGGCCCGAGGTCTCCTGGGTCCACCGAGCTAGAAATAATTCATCCTTGTTCTGCCAGTCCAGGTCTACTTGAGCCACCTCAATTTTGGCAGCTTGGTCTACCTGATAGTTATTTTGCTGTTCTTCAGTAGCCTGACTCTTGGGCACATGAGCATCTACATGGCTCACCTTTACAACAATATTCTTCATTTGAGCAGCAATATCTTTCCACAGTTCAGCAGCCCAAATAGGTTTGCCCCTTCTTTGCCAGTTGTTCTGTTCCCACTGCTTTAACCACCCCCTTAAGGCATTTGCTACTATCCACGAATCAGTGCAAAGATAAAGCATTGGCCACCGTTCAGCAACATCTAAAGCCAATTGGACAGCCTTTACCTCTGCAGGTTGGCTTGATTCTCCTTTCCCTTCAGTGGCCCCTGCAACTTGTCGTGTGGGGCTCCACAAAGCAGCTTTCCATCTGTGATAATTCTCCACAATATGACATGATCCATCAGTGAACAGGGCATATGTCTTTTCGTTTTCTGGTAATTCATTGTATGGTGGGGCCTTTTTAGCCCATGATACCTCTTCTGCAGGTGATGTTCCAAACTTTTTGCCTTCAGGCCAGTCCATGATCACCTCTAGGATCTCTGAATGGCCGAGGTTCCCCATCCGAGCCTGTTGCATGATTAATGCAATCTACTTACTCCAAGTGGCATCAGTAGCATGATGGGTGGAGGGAATCTTTCCCTTAAACATCCAGTTCAGCACTGGCAGTTGAGGTGCCAGAAGGAGCTGTGTTTCAGTACCAATACTTCATAAGCAGCCCGAACCCCCTCAGATGCAGCTAAGATCTCCTTTTCAGTTGGAGTGTAGCCCTCTTCCAACCCCCTGTAGGCTCGCTTCCAGAATCCCAGTAAATTAATTTACTGGGGCCAGAAAGTGGAAGTTTGCTTGGAAGATCTTGTCAAAGTCTGTCTGAGTGATAGGTGTGCTTTTTATCATGGTAATCTGTAATCCCCATTTCCATTGTCTAGATATAACTCCTTGTCCCACATACAGCATCCTCTTAGTCCTGGGCACATCAAGCAAAGTAAGGTTCTCCAAAAGCCATTTACATTCTGTTACACTTGATATATAGGCTGATGCTTGCAAATTATCTAGTCAGAACCTTCCTCCGCAACGCCTGTATGTTATATTATAGCTCAGAATTTACTGCTTGTCAGTGAAGCATATGACCTACTGCACTGTGTCAATCATGGCCTAAAACCTTTTACTTAGAGCCTTTGAGCTGTTTTTTCACACTGTTAGAGGAAGTCTGACATCTCATAAAATTTAAAAATGAATTTTCACTGCAGGAAGAGAAGAGCCTGAAAATATCACCTAATTAAGCAAAAAATAATATATTGCATGTTAGGTCCAAACATGAATGGAAGTATTTACAGAATGTTTAAGGGAAAGCAACGTGCTAGCAGCTGATAAGAACTACTTGTTCCCCATTCTGCAAATATGCCCCCTGCTTTTCCCGCATTTAAAGCTTGAAATCTTACATCTTAAGTATGTATTTTAGTAGATGATATAAAATGTTCAACATTTAACGTTCTATTCTCTAGTATCCATTAAAAAAACCAAAAAATACCAAAAAACACTAAAAGAGAAAAAGAACCCCCCCCCCCCTCCCCCCCCGAATAAATTAAGAACAGCTAAAATGGCATCAAAACTTCTGGTGAGAATGTTGGATAGCTAATTGAGCTGTTATTAAATTGATAACTCAAAGATATAAAGTAGCCACAAGAATGTCAAGGCAGATCGTATTTTGTAATTGTTTTAAAGTGACAATACTGACAAAATTGAACTGTAATCCCATCCTATGTCATGCTATCTCCCTCTCACACTTCTTCAGATATGTGCTGGACTCCATTCCCTGAACATTCTGTGTAATATTGAATCACATCTTCCACTCTGCTGGGAAAATTCCACCGCAGTATGGGGAATCTTGAAATTTTGAAACAGGCAGCAAAGCACATATAAATAACACAATAATGTTTGCATAAATTATTTTAAATTTAAATAATTTGATCACTAAAGGAGGAGAAAAGAGTATAGAACAAGGATATTCACCTTACTCCTCCTCTTTTGGGAGGTATTTTTTAATTGCAGTACCCATACTGTTTGTGGTGCCTGCAGAGTTCTGTCATGTTCAAGGAAAGCCTGCAGGTGAGCACAGGCCATGTGACAAAGGAGTTTCTCCTCCATGACAAGACATATTTCTACAATTCAGTCCATAAATCACAACAGATTGTGCAGTTAAAAATAAAAGTGCAGTGTTGACATCACTGTGATTCATTCAGTCAGGTCATTTGTTACTGGTACTTGGACAAATATAGAGGCAAACAAAGCCACCTCCAGATTGTCATAAATTTCAATATAAATGAGTTGTCCAGAGATGTTTTAAAATATTAGCATGCACATATTACTTGAATAAACCCCACTGATAAAATTAGAAGCATCCTATTTATAAATTCAATAATGTAAGAAAAATAAGGAATTAATTTTACATAAACAATTAGTAATCTAAAATAATAAATTATTATGTGGAAATATCTAGAATTCCAATTACTAGCAATAGTAATCAAAAAGATACCAAGTTAATTTTAATTAGAATCTATGACAAACAGATGATCTATGTCTACTGCAGTTTTTCACAGATTCGAACATTTTCATTTCTGTATTTTTTCCATCTCAACTATAATGTAGAACTGTGTGTTGGGAAGAGGTCTGTGCATTTTCCCAGAATAGGGAGAATAAAAAGTGTGCCCAGCACGCTCTGCCCTGGTGTGGCCGCATCTGGAGTACTGTGGACAGTTCTGTGATTCTCTGTTCAAGAAATACAAGGAACTTCTGGGTGGAGTCCAGCAGAGGACCACAAAGATGACCAGGGGCCTAGAATGTCTTCCTTATGAGGAAAGACTGAGAGACCTGGGCCTGTTCAGTCTGGATAAGAGGAACTGAGGGGGGGAATCTTATAAATTATAAATATCTAAAGGACAGGAGTCAAGTGGATGGGGCCAGGCTCTTTTCAGTGGTCCCCAGCAACAGAAAAAGGACAATGAACACAAACTGAAACACAGGATATTTCATACAAAAATGATGAAAAACTTCTTTACTTTGAGGGTGATGGAGAGCTGTAACAGGCTACCCAGAGGAGCAGTGGAGTCTACTTCTCTGGAGATATTCAAGATCCACCTGGATACTTTCCTGTTTAAACTACTGCAGGGAACCTGCTTTAGCAGTGGGGTTGGACTAGGTGATCTCCAGTGGTTCCTTCCAGTTCCTACAATTCAGTGACTCTGTGAACTGGATGAAGAGATTAGCAGAAAACTCTTCTTTGAGAAGAGTCGCTGTAAATCAAAACAAAGCATTCAGGAGATAAATGAGATCCTTGGATTGGTTATGTTTGGTGGGCATCATGTTCAGAAGGATTCAGCAAGGAGAATAAGACTCCAAGATGATATTTAGAAGTCATGGATGCTAAGCACTTCTTGAGCTGGCTTGCTTTATTCTTCTAAAATTTATTGAATCCCTTTTTCAATCATATCTGTAACTTTAGCTGTCACACTAACCCATGTAATAGGAAGGAGTTAAATCATCGTTATATGACAACTTAAAAGCAGAAAAGGCTCACATGCATGACAGCACAGCTTCCCTGTCATTCTCCCTCCCTGACACACATTCTGCTTGTTTTGAATCCAGTTCTAATTATGGTGAGAATATTTTTCACTTGATTGTCTGATGAAAGAGACAATTATTGTCCTTAAGCAAACAAAATAAACAAGGAGTAAAGGAGAAAATACTGTTATTCTTTTAGGAGGAGAAGACAGGAGAGACTGAATAACTCACAGGGGGCATACAGCACTGCAGGGAACTGAACCAGGTATTGCTGCATATCTCTTGGAGGAACATCTTTCCTTTGAGCTAACCGCTTATATACATTTTTTTTTGATGCTGAAAGAAGAATAAAGAAGAAGAAAGCTGCTCCCCAAATCATGATTAGTAACATTCAGCTCCATCCCTTCTTCTTTCCCTTATTCTTACCCCAAAACATGCTTTCTTTGTTCTTGGTCTGAAAATATTGCAGCCTAACATCTACTTTTTAAAAATAATTCACAGTCATCTTTTCTTTCCAGTTAAGATGGGAGTCTTGGATCTAGGGATTTATTAGTCAACATGATTCAGCGGTGGTTTGGAGTATGTCTTTCTTTTTCTCTAGAAGCTAGCTAACTGGAAAGAAATCATATATTCATCATAGCTTCTAAATAACCACAAGTCATAGACATGCTGACTACACCAGCCATTCCCAAAGTATAAGGTTGTTTTCTTGGAAGGAACAACAATATTGAGGTGGCAAATGAAGGCTGTAACTGCGCTTAATCATGTGGGATTTTCACCTTCTAACTTCCCCCAAATAAAATAAATTAAACAGTCATAAAATCAGTTTTATGAAGGTGGGCACTGGGAAAGCATGAGGGCATTTTTAACTTGAGTTCACATGGAATTATTTTTTTAAGCTCTTGCAAACCTCATTATGAGGAGAATATATAACCCTTCTTGAAAGCTTGATAGTAAGTGAATATAATTATTGAAACATATGGAAACACTATCTATATATTTTTTTTATTTTGGTATGTATAATCTTATGGTGAAGAGTTTTTCCAAAAAGTACACAGCACTTAAAGTGAATAATAGTCACTAGTTATTTTCTTTTACTAGCTTAGTCTTCACAGATTCAAAATATAATATGAGATAAACTAACTTCAGAAGGTTAGGAATACCATGGTTTTTCTTATCCCATATGGAACGGACACAGAGTTGGTAGTATAATAATCCATTAGTAGTGCAATAATCCATTAATAATTTATGCTAGGAAAATCGTTAATCTCTTACTCTTTCTCTAAACATATTAATTTTTCTTGGCAGCTGTAAAACAAGTGGCTTCTTCTCTACTGTGTAGTGGAGCCAAGACTCCTGTTTTGACAAAAGGTGAATTTATTGCCTGACAGCAAGCTATGAAACAAAACTGAGAAGAAAAGATATGAACATGTATATCATAGTGAATTGATGTATAGGTCTTATTTTTGTTTTAACTTAGGTACACTGTTACTGATCCTCTACTTAGACCAAGCATACATAAGTTTTTGATGTTTTGAAAGATCTCTAGATTCTATGCAATTTAATTTGGAAATGGGCTTTGATATATGTGTAAACAGCTTCTAAAATAGCTGGATGCCTATTCGGAGCCAGTAGGTGTTATTCATGTGATTATATTCAGTTTTATTGCATGAGACCTATTCATTCACTTTACAAAAAGCAGATCATGTTCAATGCCTTTTGCTTACAATGGAAATCATTCAAGAGATTATTATAGGATCTGCAATTCTGACTCACTGTCTGGTAAACTAATTATACTGTGATGTGATGTTATTCCTATATGGATCATAAGATTAATTAGCTGCCAAGGTGCGTAACACCCTTGTATATAAGCACCCTTTGGAATCTTAAATATAACTAACTCATATACATCACTCATATTTGTTGCCTAATAGCTTATTGACACATTTTTGAAATTTCATTTTGCATAAGAAGAGCTTTCCTTTTTCTTATATTTATTCCATAGTAACTGTTTTGCAAGACTCAAATCTATAATCAGAGTTGTTGGGGTCCTGCTTAAGTCTCAAAAACATGTCTGAGTTACTGCCAATGGAATTTTCAAGAGCACACTCTTAAACTGAGAAAAAGGCATGGTAGTTTAACTTAGCTTGACTCTCTTCAATCATGGGTTAAGCTAAGTGAAAATCATCTTGCACTTGAAGTGGATAAAGAGCACACAAAAATTATTATCACAGCTGAACTGATGCTCAGAAACTTTTCTGAATTGCAGCAGTACTTTATGAACTCTTTTAGCACTTTGCACTTACAAAGCCAGTCATTTCGTACTACACCTTAATGATCAACTGAACATGGGAGATGACAGATTTCACAGGCCTTTACTTTGACTTAGTATTGGTCTGGAATTAAGAAGATGAAAACAGTCCTTTTTCTTATCAGAATTTCAATTAATAAAAGAATGAAGAAGCAGATGAACACAACAAATGGGGAATGTATTTACTTATACATACTTGTACATCTCTCATTCTTTGAACCATAACATAAGAATTATTTATTTATTTGCTTTCGTGAGGAAGTTGTGGGCTAAAGGGGAGGGTAACAACACTCACCCCATGGCATTCCTTCTAGTCCGGACTTGGAAGTAACTCAAAGCCTGTGCTACATAACTTCCCAGTTGTGAGCAATAACATCTGACGCTGTAAAAACACTAAAATATTATGGGATATATATGATTTCTCTCAAACCTGTTTTGAGTGTACATTACTCACTAGTCTTCAGAAGAAGGTACATCAGTGATCCACTATCTCATAGGAAGAATACTTGATTAGGGCTAATCTTCTTAAATTCAGTTTTTAAAAATCTATTCTGTAGTGCTTTTTTCTTTTTCTTTTTCTTTTTCTTTTTCTTTTTCTTTTTCTTTTTCTTTTTCTTTTTCTTTTTCTTTTTCTTTTTCTTTTTCTTTTTCTTTTTCTTTTTCTTTTTCTT
>JAPSGF010000113.1:150434-291729 GCA_035772895.1 Perdix hodgsoniae | reverse complement strand
CTCCAGCTCCATGTACCTATCCCTGTACATGACGGAAGTCATGGGGTCTGAGGGGGGGGGGGGGGGGGGGGGGGGGGGACGCTCTCTTACTGCTTTGCAGTGGGTGCCTGGAGGTTGCATTTCCTAGCCATCCCAAGCTTTTCAGGTTTGACTTAGTCTCGAGAACTCTCTCCTATCTTATTTGATTTATTAGTCTCAATTTCAATTAGATCTTATTATATTGTGTTATTTTGCATTTCCAATATCATAGTTAGTAAAATAAGTTTTCCTCCATAGATTGTTGCCGCTGTTATTCTTTTTCCCCCCTCCTTCCTTCCCATTCTGTGTGGGGCCGGGATGGGAGTAGAGGGACAGGGGGCCTACTGCCCCCTGTCATGGGCATAGATTGATCTAGTTAATGCCGTGACAGAGTGGATCCAGTCAAACCTAGGCTCCTTACCTCTGCAGTTCAGTGAGTTTAGAAAGCAAGGGGGCCCACTCTGAACCTCATGTCTCAATGGGAGGGCCTCTTGTATGTGTGTGTTTAACCCTACCCGCTATGCAGTAATTAATCAAGTCATCTTGAATCTTGTTATGTGACTGTTAAATCATTACACTATATCTATGTTATGTCAATAAATATATTCTTGCTTCTCTTTTATGAGTGAAGTGTATAGTGTAGCTTTTTCCATCTGTATCAGAGCACCACAGCGACCATTTCCAGAGACATTCTCCCACCCCTGCTACAAGTGACATAGAGTTTGGGAGCCCCATCCAGTGCAGTGAGTCATCAACTTGCATTTCTCAGCAGGACCAATACCTGTTAGGACAGTGAGTTCACTAAAGAAAAGCTGCCAATCTATTATATGGGGGAAAAAAAAGTTCACGTTGTATGACTAAATCATATGCATAAGACTCTAAAAAAACACAGTATCTGTATAAATCTGTCATCTGAAGGATACAGCTGGAAATGCCTATACTTCAAGCCTCTGTGCAAAAATTGCTAAGCTCTATGTTATCAGAGAATTGAGAAAGCCATCACTCACAAAATCAGGAAGTATCAGCAGTCAGCTATTGGAAATGAATACAAGCAGGAATTCAATAATGGAACCTTGTTTATTTTAAACATCACACCCTATTCCAGACTGAATGTTAGATATTTTTGTTTTTCTTATTCACTCTCAGTTGATCATTAGACTTCTTTTTGTTGTTCATTTTTAGTGCCTTAGATTTGCTTTCTAAGCTCCCCTTTTGACTTCAGGGAATATTTTAATTGTAATATGATAGATAAGGTGGATGATATTTCTTCAAGATTAAATAGGTATCCAAAAAAATCAGTGGTCCTTAGTTGCACCCGAACAAGTAGTGCCACTCATCATTATTTGTCTAAAATTCCATGTTTTCTGAATTTTTTTACAAAAGCAAAATGTCCTTTACATAAAGTGAAATATCTATCTATCTATCTATCTATCTATCTATCTATCTATCTATCTATCTATCTATCTATATCTATCTATCTATCTATCTATCTATCTATCTATATACATATATATATATTTCTCTAGTGGAGGACTAACTTCTGGCTTTTTTCTCATCTCTTAATGTTGAGGCACATCATGCATGTCGTGTTGATGGCCTGAGATTCTTCTCTTGCTATCCAAGGCTGTGGATACTAAAACGACTGCTGGAAGACACAGTGGCTATTATTAGGAAAATGAGAGAAGTGGAAGGTGTGGTGGGTGGATGAAAACCCAAAATGGACAACTGCATCCACTGAAGTGTGCTAACTGGGTTTTGAAGAAAGGGAAGTCTGAACTGAAATTTGCAGTAAAAATAATAATAGAATACTCACCTGGCTTCAATATTTGGATTTAGATTAACTTTATAATGTGTAGGTCTACCATAAATTTATATAAACTCAGGGTGAAAAGTGATGAGTATTGGTTACAAAACCTGATCCAGTATTAATGATTGCTGATGGACAATTACCATGCCTTGCTCCAGAGGAGGATTGAACATTCCCAAAGATTTTTCAACTATTTTTATTCAGATACATCTAGTAAAAGCATATTCAACTCTAGTGATTTTTAGGCTGATTTCCGATGTAAATTTTCCAGCCTATCCTAAATTTTTCCAGGCTATCTGACTGGATGGAGAGATGCTGTCTTGGAGATAATCATGCTTAAAAGATGCTGTGAAAGTTCTGACTGATCAAGAAGGGAGACATTGGAGGTGATCTGACTGAGGAAAGTTTCCAGGTAAATCCAAAGTGTTTTAAAGACTCTGAGGTAATGAAAACTTTCTTAGTATTTGAAATGTCCCTTCGAAACACAGGGTGTGAAAGATTGCAGCTGCCTGCCTTATCTGTTTGTCATCTGGCTGCAGTGTCCTTAAAAGATAGTGTAGCTACCTTCTAATTAGCAGGGAAGATACACATATAACTTGGGATCTTGTGAACTATTTAAGGCAGGTGGCAAAAGAGCCTGCTAGACCTCTAAGGTCTTGGCCTCCCATCCACAGTATGTCTGCATAGTACTCCTTGTACTTGGCTCAGGAGACTGAGGCATAGACATATGAGGCATGGCAGCATTAGTTCCTCTCACTGAGGAAGCGTTTGTTTTATTGCTGCAAGAGAGAACAAGTCTTGTGGGGTCAAACTGCTGCCATTTCCCGCAGAATAGCATTCAGAGCTCTTAACTCCAATTGTGCTCCTGTGGAGTCTCCAGTCAGGCTTGTACTAGAGAGTAAGAGGCCTATTTAACCTGCCATGCAACATGCAAGAACTTGTATTATGTAACCTGCTATTCATTAATAGCTCTGGTTTGCTATTAACTAACCACAGTAATTCAGAAATTACCAGAGAAATGTAAATTAAAAATAGATAACACACACACACACACACACACACACACACACACACACACACGCAAAAAAAAAAAAAAAAAAAAAAAAAGATACTGAGGGCCTTGTAAAGACCATTGTAAGCTGAAGAAAGAGATAATGGCTGGCCATATCTCAGGCACTATTTACCATGTAAATCAATTGAATCAAGTGAAAATAGCTCTTAAAAACTCCTGTCTAGCAGAAATGGAACTTGATTGTTTAAACTTGTATGAACATATTTCAGGGCTGTCTGGAGCTTAAAATACTGATCATGCTGTGCATTAGAATCTGTTTTTCTTCTTGGCATTGTTAACTCTTTAGTGTCACTGGCTTACCTACCTTGCACAGACTTTTGCTTGTTTTCAGATTTTCACAGATTCTAAAATTTGTTGAAAGCTTTATGATTGTTATTAATGGTCCTTCTTTCTAGGGTTCATTATGGTAACTCCCTGCAATGTAAAAAAAAAATCAAAAACAAACAAACAAATAAACAAACAAAAACAGAAAAAAAAAATTCTCAGTGACTTAGGGAAACTCTAATAATTTTCCATTCTTGATGGGAAATGGAGGTTATGTAGAAACAAGAGAGGCTGTTTGTCCCCTACCTTTTCCCTATCACACTTAAAATTGGTAGTGAGTTCAATGGTTTTACATATACATATGCTTTAGCTTTGGCCAGTGTTTTTTCTTTTTTTTCCCCTGTCTTTCTGAATCCAGCCTCTTAATTTTCTTCCTACAGTTTTGAATACATTGGTATTTGTTGTGACTTTTAGCTTTATCTGGCTCCCGGGTCTCACATCTACTGTTTGGTCTCCAAACATCAGATAGGACTGATGAATGTCAATGGGTGCAATTTTTTTCCACATGGAGGAATTTGAATGACACACTTTCACTTCATATATACTTCCACGTGAGACATTTTGTCTGACTGCCCCTCTGCTGCCATCTGTAGAATAGAAGCAGAATGTAATAGAATACTAACAAGAATATTTAGCCTCTACTGCCATAACACTAATATTTACTTCTGACATTGTGGGCCAGGATAATAAAACAGCGAGCAGTCCTTATACTTTGGTCATATTTATAATGTTTTGAGTACTTGCATTCTACTCAATCCATGTTGCTGTTTAAATGTAAATGTTTACCAAATAATGACTTTATACTTAGGAAACAATCTCTATTGTTTCAGAATCTACATCTGATAATTGAGTGAGACTAGAACTGTGCAAGCAGAGCAGAAGATGCAGATATATAACAGGGATCAAAAGCAATTGTTATGTTGCATCACTCAGAACAAAAACAAACTAATGCAATTATTATATTTTTTTTTCTTAACAATTAATAAAAAGATTAATCATTGTCTTTCAAATAAAAATAAAAATTATACAGTGAATTCATTTTATTTTTCAGGTGACAATCGGAATAAAACTCAACTAGAATAATTGTTTTTAAACATTCACTCTATCCTCATATTGTTTCCAACAACTTATTAAGCATTTTAACAGAGTTGAACTTCCTAGGTGGAATGGTTGTGAATTCTGTAAGAAATTATTACCATCTACTGAGAGAAGTTTGACTTGGGAAATGACTGATTCTACAAGTCTCCTCCATCCAGGAAACTGACTGACTGCTGCCATGATTAGTATACTCTTTTGTCTCCTGTGAAATCTCTATTGTTTGTCACCTTCATGTGCACAAACACAGGCAGATATTTGTACACAAAAATACACGCCCACAAAATGCAGAGAAATTCTTATTCAAGATTAATTCACTTTAGTCCAAATGACAAGTATTTTTATTGTTTTTTTTTTTTTTTGTCTTTTTGGTATCATTTTCTCTTTCAAGGCACTTGCTGTATAATCAGCCAACTACTCTGTAATTATGTTGCAAAGACTATGTAAATACCTAATTATTTTCATGCAGATTACTTGATAATTATACTACCAGTTACAAAGTAATTCAAAGAATAATTACCATGTAACTTCCACTTTTTAGATGTGAAGATAAGGCTTTGTTTTAAAGATATAGAGAAGTGCATAATTATCCTGGGGTTACATTCTACAGAGATTGTTGATTATCCTATATTTACAGTATTATTATATGGCTACTTGGCTTACTACCATGTTATTGCAATTTGAAAAAGAACAAAAAAAAAACACAAAACCAACAAAAAACAACACAACACTATTGCTCTCTGCTTTGTCATATGTATTATACAATGCAATATTAACATTCTCATACTTTCCTGTTGAAATGGATTTGACTTTTTCTTTTTTTTAGAATGTGAAGAAGAAAATTCTTTTTTATTTATTTATTTATTTTTAATATAAATAAATTGTACTGTGTTTCTGAAGAAGCTAATGATGTGCCCAGATTCTTAAAAGGAGATTGGATAATGCAAAGCTCATTTGTGCCAAATATTTTTCAATTTCTAGAATGCGTACCATTGTGTATAGCTTATACGAGCAGTGAGGTGCCCCAGAAAGGATGCCATTAATCTCTTAGGCTAGCTCTTAGGGAGACAGGACAATGGGTGTGACCTGTAGCTCTCAGGACATAATTTTTTTGCAATTGTGTAAAATAGTCTTTGGATAAAATACATAGTGAGCACTCTTCAGTATATTAAGTAACTCCAGGACTCCCGTTTTATTTCTGGCCACAAAGCCACTGAAGAATGATCTTGTTGCTTTGTTGGCCCAGTAAATATTTTGTTGCATTATGGAAAATGAAATCTCTTGAGTAGAATGGAGTGAAATTATTTTTATTAATTATTATTATTATTTTTTTTTTTACCTTTTGGTAAGACTAATATTTTGTCTCCTGGCTGTAGTCAGAGGTGGTTTCTTATAAAGCATGATAAAAGTATAGGACATAAAATGTAATTTATTCCTGTTACACTGCCCAAATATTCTCCCAGTTATTTTTGATGCTGAATTTAGATGCACTATGTATCACCACTGAAGTAATAAGGATACACATGTGGATTCCCACCCTAGGCTATCTCACAGTAGGCAGTAGTTGAGCAAAAGGATGGATCCCATCCATAACATTATGTAGGAGCTATCTCATGCACAGATGAAATAAATTATTGCCTGATGCAGCATGGTGGTGGAGAGGTTGCAATTTCATATGCTGTTGAATCTTGTATTGGTGTTAACTGCTTGTGAGGGTCTAGTACCACCTTAGCTGCTCTTCCAACATTATCCTTCAAGGATGAGATCAGCCACAGAGCACAGGCAACCTCTCTGCTACTAAGTAACATCAACACCTGAAATACTATCTCTACAAGCTTCCACCCATGCAGTTAGTAAGTGGCTCCATCTCTGAACAACCAAATGAGAAGGAGGGAGCTAGTCCCCACTCTTTTTCCTACTAACTGATAGCACTGCATTTACCTCATGGAAAAAGGGCAGCATTGCTCATGATGAGTGAAGCAGACAGGGAAGCTTGCTGAGTGATGGATGATGCTTGTGGGTGCTTCTCTCTAACTGTCACAGCTAAATTTTGCCATTAAGTTATTCTGTTGATAAGGGATAGAAAACTTGACATTACTTATATTGCTGAGAAACTCTGAATGAGCCATGAAAGTATTCTCCTTAAAAGGCTGAGGATGTTATGGCAACTCTGTTGTTTCAACTGTGTCTATAGCGCATAAGAATCTGTGAATGCCAATACTGCACGATTCTGGATATGTTGCATCTAATCTAAGAATGCACTGGAAACTCCAGGTATATAGATACTCATAGCATATAAAAAAGTATATTGGTAAAAGGCAAGGTATCAGTTTAGAATGCAACACACCTTTTCTCTGCGTTTGCACCAGATTTATTTTAGATCTGTTATATTTGATTCTTTTTCCTTGGGTAAAGAAATCAAGAGAACTATGCTTCCCACTTGCACTTGTTCAATGTAAATGACTTCTGGCATTATACCAGAGCTATCCTGGCTTGCAGGGGGACCTGCTTTGGGATTTTTGCTGATTTTGACTAATACTCTACAAATGAAGCATACTACTCTGGCTTTTAATAAAAGTTTGCACGTGTGTTATTTTGTATCTTGGAAAAAAGAAAGCAGTCCTTCATGTATGTGTGCATATATATTCTTAATAACTGTGGATATATATATATAAAATATAGGTTTTTTTTGTTTTGTTTTGTTTTGGTTTTTTTAATATGCATGTGTATATGAGATAGTGGATGATCCTAAGAAGAAGGTGTCCAATTGAAAATGACAATTTGCTGTCAGACACCTTAGTACTGTAGAAACTGCTATACTACATGTCCTAGGGGCTGCCTGCTCAGTTTCAACTGGTTACCTTGAAAAGCATCCTAGCTATTAACACCCTGAAGGCATTTTCCTGACAAAAAGAGACCAAGGCAAATCAGATCTGTCAGGGAACCTCTTGACTAATCTATAAGAAAAAATAGCCAAAACATATTATTAAACTAGAAGACAATCAGGCTGAAAAAAAAAAATATATATATATATATTAACGTACTCTCAGTGTCCCAGCTTTACATTCTACAGCAAATGATTAGTACTTCCAGTGTAAAATGTACAGTTCGCTCCCAGGATCAGAGACTTTGTGACTATTTGGCAAGACTTAGATCTGGTTTACTACATTGTTTTAAAAAGC
The DNA here is from genome assembly GCA_035772895.1 of Perdix hodgsoniae. Lineage (NCBI taxonomy): Eukaryota > Metazoa > Chordata > Aves > Galliformes > Phasianidae > Perdix > Perdix hodgsoniae. The sequence goes on along the minus strand of JAPSGF010000113.1, from coordinate 284,231 downwards.
CACTTGGATTGTTAATTGCATCCTTTCTTAACCAGTTTGATCAGATGCACCACTTTTTGGGAATAGCTTCAGCCAGCTGGTATAATAAATGATGGAGAGTAAAAGTTGGATGTATTTGTACTCATTGGACATTGCTTCTTTTATGAAAGCCAAGCACATGAGACAGATCTCCTGTGAGCTGAGCCAGTCTGTCCTTTCCTGCATACCCCTTGAAGTAACATGCTCTGTAGAAAACACAAAGCCGCACTATGAAAAAGCAGGAATCTACCTATTCCCAAAGAGCTTTATTGGTCTGAAATTGCTGCAGCTGTTCAAATGATTCAGGCACAAAGAAAAGTCATGACTCACAGCACTGTTGTGGGAGCAGTTCAGTCTTTTAATGGTGAGTGACTGAGTTGCTGGGTATGATTTCTCCAGGAGATGCATGGTATACAATGCTGGGAAGATAGCACAGGATGTGTGTGGGTGTTACAGATGGCACAGGACTATGAGAGTGGGGCCAGAGAACATGGAGCATGCTATACCATATTTAACAACAACAACATAAAATTCTTTCTGAATTAGTTGCCTTGTAACAACAGTTTTAGTGTGGCACCCTAGTTATCCAATGTGCTTCATTTTAAAAGCTGAAAATAAAGGGAAAATAGTCTATTTTCATCAAAATCTGCTTTCAAGAGCTATTTTAAAAGCCTCTATGTTGTAGAGACAAGGCCAAGGATTATTCAAGTGACGTAGCATATGCTCATGGTATCAGTAATTCTCCTGGTAGAATTGAAACCTTGTGATAAAGTGAACATTTTTTCACTTAACTGTTCAAATGAGGTTGTACAGGATCAACAGTTCTTTGCAAAAAGAAAAAAAAAATAAAAAAAGGAAATAAAAAAGAAAAAATAAAGGAAGTATTTTCTTAGCTGTCTTTCTGAAAAGAAATTACAATTTCCTTGGACAATAAATACCCACTGTGCTTTTTCAATATTCTTTTGAAACAAAATGTTCAAATGTCCACACAATATGCCAAAATAAGGAATTCTTAGGGTAACAAATTACTTTGAAATACTACCGCAAAACATGGGATGGACATGGCAGTGAATGAAGTGCATATAATACCAAAGGGCACATGGGGCATCTACATAGGACTGGAAGACATGCAAATAGAGAAGACCTATACCTAATCCAGACACTTCTGGTGAGTATGGCAAGGTACTTTACATTTGATTTGCGGTAGGTGATTATTTTTATGCCTCTGAACTCCAATCCTGAGTTCAATGAGTTCAATGTATATGGACTGTCTCAGTAATCTATGTGTTGCTCATGATGCTCTTCAGATGGCATGCAGAAAGTTTGCTCTGGTCTCAACCCACCCTTTTCTCCAGGCATTGTGCTCACTAGGATTGCACCCTTGGGTTCAGCTTTTTTGCTTGAGTTTTTGTCTCTTTCAGTTCTTTCATTTGGTAAAATAGGCAGAATTCAAGACAACATCTCGAAATTCTCGAAAAATCCTGAGGGAATTTTGGTTACTGGAGAGGTCAGTAAAGTGGCTGTAGGGATGCTGAAGTAGTTTGGGTGTTTACAAGTTTTTAACAGAAGCTTGGCTACTCTGTGTGATTTATATGTAAAAATCTTGCTCAGGTTATACTTCATCATGCTTTATTTTTATGCCCACATAAGACAAAATGCAGTACCTTTAATTCACCTGAAAAGATTAGGCTTTGCTCCTTACTGGTCAGAGCTTCTAAAATTGGACACCAATGTCAACTGGTCTAGAGATACGTGTTCTGCTGTGAACTGAGGCTGTCTATAAGGGATTGACAGAGGGACAAACTATCCCACCCAAACTATGGTGGCATGGTATCTAATCCAACAGGTGCAATGTATCTGTGCATGTTTTCTCTTTCAATGTGAAGAAGAGAATCAAATCCAAACAAATAAATAATAGAAAGGCATTTGGGAGTTTTTCCTGGCCTGATTAAGACTACCTGGATCTGCCTAAGCAGCTCTTGTTCAGTGCAGAAAAATGATCTGGGCACATATCCTGTGTTCAAAACCTAAGGCTTCTGTGTATGTTGGGACATACTTGCTCTAGATTGTGTGGGTAATTTAGGGGATTTGGGTTTTTGAAAATAAATGCCCTAGTTTGTTTATTTTTATTGCAGCATTGCTGTATTTTACTAAGTAATCTTTATAAAGATGTTCTGTCCATCTATGGCTACTTAAATTCAAAAGAAGTCTGAAGAAGTTTCTGAATAACTCAGTATTCAGTGAGTTTCCCTTCTGTCCTTTGCACCAACCACTTCATCTCATCATTCTTTTTCTGAGGAGATGCACTCTGCTGAAGGAGATACAGTTTGCTGAAGTCATTTACAGCATTTTATATTGACTCACACATATGCAAATTGTATGAAAATTCATGCAGTGTCAAAATTAGACATTGATCCTTAATGGTTCCTGTAGAATTACTGTAGGCATTTTATAAACTGACTTAAGATTCCATAGTGATTCAAGTGAAAAGCTATTAAGCCATCCTTTTCTTAAAAATATAAAATTACTCATAAAGCTTTTTTATTTCCAAAGACAGGAATACATATATAAAGAATTTTCCTACTATTTTAAAATAATGCAAAACTCTGAAATTATCTGTTAAAGTCTGATAGAGTTAATTTTGTTGAAAATGCTAGTTACACAAATAATACACTGTTGATACCACATTCATTTTCAATATGAGGACTGTGTTTGAGTCTGCCAGTACTTATACAGGTGACATTCTTTCTGCTGCTTATTTATGGAAGATTTAATCATACTTTGTAAACAAGTTTTATATAATTTTCAACATATCAAATGATAGGTACTCTTTGCTATCATAAAATAAGATGCTAATATGAAAATATTAGGTGTTTTCAAATGCAGTTTTTTTTTTTTTTCTTCATGTAATATTCAAATAAATCCTCATAGAAACCTTTAGAATCAAACATTTTCAACTGTACTAATTGGGAAGGATGTTCAGCAACTTCACATAATCAATGCTGTTTAAAGTTTTCTACAGTATTTCACTGCAAATTAGTTCATATTTTGTTGTTTATTAAAAGCAAATGTTTTCAATTCATTTTCTGTGGATTTCTCCACTTTCAGTTGGACTAATGCATTTTAAGAGATGATTTAATTCACAGCAATTTCATACCGTGTTTTAGTGCATCCTAAACTATTTAGTAAGGGGTGTCTCCTGTAACAGAAGCAGGGAATATGGAGAGAAAAATTTGACATTACAGCTGCCAGTGCAATACTTCAACAGAATTGGTGCATGTCAGGCAGTCTTATCAAGGCATAGTCTAGAAATAAATTGATGCTGCCCCTTAAGGTGTGTAATAACTGTAGCCTGTTCCTTCAGTGGCTACACAATGAGTGAATGGGATGAATTCACTATGTCTCTTCCTGACGTGACTTTTACTTCCTATGACTTTCTGAATGTGAGTAAGAGTTGTTTGTGGTGGCTCACCGTGTTAGCAACATATATTTTAGTTAGATTTTTTGATAAACACAACTCCTAATGGATTGTATAACACTAGCAGTGCCAATCACCCTCATACTCTACCCCTTCAACTTAGGAAAGAAGCTGAAAATGTTTCGGAGATTTTTTTTTTTTTTTTTTTAAATATGACACTTACTTTAAATTAGTACTTACTTTCTCAGCCACCTAATGCTATGCATAATATCAACATGCTGAGTAATTCTTCTTAAAGAGTCAAAATTGAGAATTGGATAAATCCAATATACGTGAACAAAGCAAACACTTTAGAGTCTGATGCTTTAAAATGTCACATTTAGAGAAAAACTGACTCCTAGAATATAACATCATATATCAAGTGCTAGATACTAATGGATCATCAAAATTGATTTGCTCTTTCCTCTCTTTCCTTGAGGATATAACAAAAATTGTTCTGACCCTTAGATGAAGGCACTGCAAAGTATTATTAATTTGGGAGAGAATATAAACCTCTTGTTTCAAAAGACCATTATAATTGCTTTTTGAATAAAAAGGAAAAGCAATACCGGTCAGTTAATGAAAGGCAAAGCAAATAGCTTTCCATAAGTTACAGTGGATGACTTGAAGGGAAAACAGAGAAGGTTTACATTTTCAATGCATAACTATCTGGGGGCATCACAGGAAAAAGGCACAAATACATTGCATATACTAGGCATGATGTTGTGAGCGCTACTCCTCCCTCCTACCCTCCTGTTTCTATATTTGCCATTATGAATCAAAAAGAAGCTTCTGCATATGTTGCTATTTTTAAGTCTTTAAAGGTCTTAAAATTAGATAACATTGACCAGAATTATCAAAGTAGCGGCATGATTCTTATCTTGAACTACAATTGACCTTTAGGTTTTTTTATTCCATTCTATTGTTGTCCTTGTCCTTTTGCTGGATATGTTCTTTAACTTATCTCTAAAGCCCAGCAAGAGAGAGGGATGGGTGATGAAGACCGAGCAGGGCTGGACTGCTCTGGAGGATGGGTGTAACTGAGTCATGTAGTATGGAAGAAAGTCTTCTACACTGGCTGTAGCCAGAGGAGGAGGTGTAACAAGTTGATTCCTTGTGGAAACTTTTCAGTTTGGCACAGGTTTGTGTGAAATATATGGCAATTCTGGTTTTGATTGAGATGCTACCGCATTACTTAGCAGAAATGAAGACATGGATAGTATTTGAGAAAAACACATCTAATGCACCAAATGCAGGCAGTTCTGTTATGACTTCTGTATTATATTCAGTTTGGAATAAATAGATGGAAATATTTCTGCAAGTGTAACCTGCCATGTTCAGTGCACTGAAGTTTCTTTAGAAAAAAAGCATGAACTCCAACAGCTGTCACTTTGCAGAGATCAAGTGATTGAGAACATCATAGTGCCTTACCAGATAGATCCTGATGCATCACTGATGCTTTTTCCATTATAACAGATAGCTGCTATCATGAAATGATATACAAGCAAGAGACAAGATTTCATGTTCTGGATAACCGTGTTTCTTTTGAGACGTGTAGCATCAATTATTATATTACAGTGTAGTGTCAATTACATAAACATAGACACAGGTAATCCTTTTTCTCTACTCACTCTTGAACCTCAGTTTTTGAAAGGTAATTTTAATATTTATCTCTACGATTTTAGTTTATCAAAAGGGTGACAGATCAACACTTATTTTAATGCTGTTTGTATGAAAATGTATTAATACAAAGCATTACTCTCAAAATGTGACTGAAGCTATTGGATATCACTTTAATTATTTTAATTAGGCTTTGAATATCCTGTTGCGTGGAAGTAACCCTGCTGTAAAGCTTTCAAAAATAACTTCAACGATGTATAAAGTAAATTAAAGTACCACTTCATGGTGAAGGAATTGTTATTTGAACATTTATAGTTATTTAAACTGTGAAAATTTCTATGATAGTGGCAGTCCTACCTGGGAGGCTTTGTTTCAGAGGAAGACCATCACTGGAGTCAGTGGATCTGGTACAGCCATTGCAGAAATAAGAAGCAAAATATGTTGTAATCGCTTCTGCTTCTGTTGCAGCAAAATACATAATAGGAATCCAAACAGACACAAAAAATAACCCAAACAGCCCAACAGAAAACAGAAAACCCAACAGAAAACAGAAAACCCCAAATCCAAATAAAACCTTTAGAAAAAGCACTGTGGATTAGTGGTAACTAATGAAACAAGTATATCTATCCTTCTTCCTGCTTTGAAGGCCCAGGATAAAGAGTAGGAATTGAGGATACAGACTGGCAAGTTAGATATTTAGAAGATTACTCATTGCCGAGTACAATCAGTTAACTTCCTTCAGCCAAAGACAAACTGTTTACCAGCTAGTGAATCTTGATTAGAAACCTAGATTATGAGGAATTTTTCTGAATATTAGCCTCTCTCATTGGAGAGGGGAGTAAATGAGCAGAGCTCAGTTCTTGTGTTCAACATCAATTACTTTTCCTTTCAATATCTTATCTTCATCTTTTCAGTAGTTATGTTTCTTTGTACTCTGTATCGCACCATAGGAGAGAAGGCTGGGGAGGCTGAAGGGTGGGGGAAGGAAGGCATATAATAGAGATTGAAGATGATATTCAGAAATGTGAGTCATGCAGGGAGAGAACTGTATTAGAGAATGAATAACATGAGTTACGTGACTCCATAAAATTTGAGGTTACAACTGAAATGGGATGTATTCACATGCCTGCTTGATTCCACATAAGCTTCCACACCTGGCATAGATCTACATGCAGCATTAGATGCAGGATGATTACTGATGTATTGGGTGTGCTTTTTAAATTTCAGGGCAAAATGCCTCTGTTTTATGCCATGGAATGAAAATGCACATGTTTCCACTTAGCAGAGGTGACAGCCAAGGGTCTTTTACTTAACCACTGAAAAGCTATATAGTAGTTATAAATCTCTTTGAAATTGCATTGTATTAATTTCTGATAATATCCACCTTTGCTCACTTATACCTTAGCCCTTTCCTGTATATTATGTAATAAGAAAGTTCAATATTCACAGAAAGTATTTATGTGAAAGTCTTGCTTTCAGAAGACTAATGATGATCCTCAATCCCTTCAGCTCTACACTTCCACGTACTCATCTCTTCCTTCCTTTGCCTAATACAATATCTATATTAAACACAGGGGCAGCAGGACAATTCTCCATATTTCAGTACTAAGAAAGTGTCTTTTTTACCTTTATTTCTTTTTCAGTACAGAAGGGATCTTCCTAAACTTATCCCCCAATATATATAAATAGTTTTTTCAAGAAGTAAAAAAGACTATAAATAAATTCTAGGGTTTGTTTGTTTGTTTGTTTGTTTTTTGCTTTCAGTTTTAGAACTATTGAATCTGCTTCTCATTTACACAGTTAAAAGCATGACATCCCTTTCCTGTTTGATTTTGAAATGCTATGAATAAAGCTGTGTACTGCAGTATTTTTACATATAGCTCCCAAAAGTGGATTGTGCCAAGAGGATAGAAGGGAGGAAGTAGACATTTTATATATTTTTTGAGAATAAGATATCTTTCTGAGCTATTGTGGATTTTTTTTTTTAATTTAAATACATACATATTTTTCACCAGGAAGACTTATTTAAACCTTATTTATTTACTTATTTAAACCTTTGTTACAGTCTTATTGAACTGTGTGCTTGTTGTTGTTGAAGTGTCATAACTTCTTTGTTGAATTTGGTCTTCTCTCAGTCTTTAACATATGACTGACAAGTAGTTCACATTTTCATATTTTTTTATTTTCTGCTTTTAATGCTGCTTTGTTATTTGACATTAACCCCCTTCTTATTCATGCCTCTGGCAGGATTTCACCTTTGAGAGTGACAAAGGAAGCAGATTAATCAACTTAGATCCATTTGTCAAGGTGTTTAAAATGCAGCCTGTGATTACACCTGTGACTGTTGGTGGCAGTAGTGATATACTGACAGTGATATTTTGCAATGAATTACAACAATAGTAAAAATAATATTTACTAAAGAGAAAGGTGTGATAAAATTTGTGTTGTTCTTTAGGGAAGGAGGAGTAGAAGAGAAAGATCAGGAAAAAAAAAGAAAATTAGAAACGTCTCTCTAAAATTACCTGATTGATAAAAATATGAAAACTGCATTTGATCCTAAAGATGTTCAACAAGAGATTCACACCCTTGTGTTATATTCTGTTGTAATTATTCAGAACTAGATATCATACTTCTGAAAGAAGATTCATGAGAGTAAACTTAGTTTCCAGCATGAATTAATATCAGATGAATCCAGATCTTACTTTAGAAGTCAGAAAAACCCCAAGGCTCCTGAGCAGTTCAGGGAGATCCTGCATGTGAGCAGTAGCAGTACTGGGCAAGTAGGAGACTAGTAGGAAAAAGACAGAATTACTGCATTTATTCCACACATCACTGCCTTGCCCAAGCTAATGCCATTCTCTACTGGATTGAAATATCTTGAGGAAATGACAGGGTCTGCATGTGAACTACACCCAAGGCTTCCTCAGCACTCTTGGGAATGGTGCACATAATTTATAGTCATGTAATTACTTTTTATGTGAAATGTGTATAGCCAGGAAGAATATCAGAATAAAGATTATTTACTACAGAGTCCCTTATTTAGAATATATTTTCAATGAACATGAAACTTTTTTAAAAAAAGAAATTGCAGAGAGAAGTAAAATGAAGATCTGGACTATCTAAGGACTGTGAAACACAACAGGGATAGAATAAATAGGAATTGGTGTAATGGGAAAACAAAAAGTACATGAATTTCCAACAGGCTACATGCAACATGATGTTGCACTGGCAGAGCTGAAGGAATAAAGGATTTTTGTTCTATTTTTCCTGATGACTTTTTACTTCAACTTTCTCTGCTTTTGAATTCCATATATTCATATTTCTTCCCTCCATCCTTTTCGATGAATGCGCTTTAACAAGCTTCTCATCCTGGCTCCTGTATTCTGTCTGTCTGACCCTTTTGAAATCTGCCTCCTTGAATGTTCAGTGCTATGGCTTTTATAGATCTGGGCTCCGTCTTTTTTTATATTCTCCACCTGTCCTCCTGAATGTAGGACATGAAACTGGTTGGTTTCTTCACTTCTGTTTCTTGGGTGAGTTTTTTAATTAAGGGCTAGTTTTTTTTTAACTAGGACTAAGACACAAGAAGCATTTTCAAATGAAAAGGAACGTATATGACATATTTTGTGCCCAACCATCTGACTTTAGTGTTGAATATTCTCAGAGTACCTTGGCTATGCTCAGCATCTTGGGGTCTTGGATACAAAGAAATCTCATTTGTGAATTGCAGAGTTATGTGGATTAGAGTCAGATGTTCATGTCAGCTGAGATGATGGGACCAGTATTGAAATTTCACGTGCTTATGTAAGTTTAGGTTGAAAGTATGAGATCACTAAGAGGATTTAAACTAATAGATTGAGTTTTTATGGATCACTTTATGATAAATAACACTTAGAAATCAGTTAAAATAAAAAGTATAATTATTCTTTGTAAAGCTCATCTCAGAGATACCTATGAGAAAGAACATGTTAAAAGGTGGAGGGATATTGATTTAGCTTGAAAAAGAGGCACATGCATTCCAAAGCAAGTTCCAAAGGAAGGAGACCAGACTAGAACCATATCAGAAAACAATCATCAATTTATCTAAATGCATGGTCAAATAGACAAAGGGAAGAACATTCACTGAAATGTTCATGTAAAATTAGAATCTTATTTTGAGTACCAGGACACTGTGCTCCCAGCTAGAGTAGATTTTGGGTTTTATATATTTCTTAATATATTTATCTTAATACATGTATATATATCTTAATATCTCTATATAGAACATATATTGTAACTGTGATATATCTTCTCCACTTCTGACATCAACCATTTTCTGGTACTTGATTCTTCTCATCAAAAAGTTGCAAACTACGTTTTAATGTTTTATGAACATATTTTTTATATATTTATATATTTATATATTTATAAACATGTTTTATGAATTTCAGAACACCTTAGAAATTAGGGGGTCATGTGCATGCGACAGACATTTTAAGAGGGAGTGGGCACAGGAGTGGATGGAATTCTTGTATGGGGACTTATCAGGTGCTGATAGAGTAGAAAATACTGCTGAAAGTTCCAAACTTGAAGCCACATCTGCTGTCTGAGGAGCCCATTTTTGCACACACCCAGTGAAGGTCAGGATCACTGTTGGTGAAGATATCAAAGGACATACTTTTTAATATTTTTCTTGGAAGTCATGTTATATGGTTGAGCCAGAAATCCTGTCCTGCCCTCACTAAAAGCTGACTGTAGGAATGCAGCTGAGGGTATCAGTGAAAATACATGAGGTGATAGGGAAATACAAAGGGAGGGAAGGTCAACATCCTGTCCCCCTATTACAGGCAAAAGTTTGGGCCCTTAACCTCAGGCCACAGTCACAATGCCTGAAAGCTTAAATGTTCAGAGTGAACAATACCTCCACCCATTTCCAGAGGAAGCATCAGGTACATTGGTTAACCTATGATATATTATTATTGAGAAATTGGGTACTAGGTGTTCTACATTGTGTGGATTGGAGGAAACAGAGCCAAACAGAAACCATTCAGTTTGCAAAACAGTACTGTCAAACATGTGAGCCTTGACAGAAAATCTTTGGGAAAAGAAGAAAAAAATAGAGAGTGTAAAAATTTTGTGGACTTATTTAATCAGGAGTTTATGATTTATAATTAGCTGTACTTGGAATGAAACATATGCTTATTTAATAGAAAGGAAGATTTGAGGCAGTGAAATCACAGAATGGAATATGAAACTTTGATCTGATGCTTTGATTTTTGATAATTTATGACAAATGCATTGTTGTATTCCAAGAAATATTTTAAGATGTAACAGAAATATCGAAAAAGAAGTTTCTAATCTTCCCTACAATAATTACAAAATAGATCTCAACTATGTCACTAGGGCACAAGAGATGAGGAAAACAAGGGTATTGTTGGAACTATATTGTATAAATTTAGTGTACTCACTGATTTTCCTATTTCATTTTATACTGTAGTTACATGGACAAATCAAAAGAGACCTCTATAGGGAAAAAGGAAAGGAAATGAAACAATTACGAAGATCAGGAAAAGAATGACAGCCATTTTTTTTCCTCAAAGATCAAACAAAAATCCATCAGAGATGCAGGTGAACACTTTTGGGAAATGATATTTGATATACTGTAATGAAGCTAATGATGTATTTTCTAGAGCATTGATTCCAGGAGTTGAACATAGAATGGAAGAACTATCTTACAGTGAAATATTCTTTCTAGGGAGTGATGTAGAAACAAAATGAAGCTGAGTAAAGTAGGGGTGCGACTTTAGTACATTCCTGTTCCTACTTTACTGCTAGTTTCTGTAATGCTCTCACCAGGTTGTATGGAAGCTCCCCAGTCTAACAGGGAAGTCACAGAGGGAAGCAGTGTTGCATATCTGCTGCTACACATCCACTGATGTTGGTGCAGCTGGGCAAAGAGAAGCCCACAAATGTTTGCAAATGAATAAATTCAGAAAACCAGACACAGACTTGTTATTTTAACTTTGTTCTATGCATATTTTTTATTTTTGGCTTATTGTCGAAAGGGCTCATTTTAAAGAACCTGTTTTGAAATTTCTTTAATTAATGGAGGGAAGTTTTTTGGCAGTTTCCTCTGTAAGAGTGGACTATTTGTGTGACAGAGATTAGTAAACTGCAATGCAGAAGTCCAGGTCAAATACTGTCAAACTTTTTCTCCCATAAGAAATAATACAAATTTTCTGATTTGAGGGTGGTGTGCAAGACAAATTCTAAAGGAATGTAAAATACAACTTTCCCTGTAACAGGATTACATTATATTTATGGGAACTGGTAAAGTAGGAGTTCAGTGATACGTAGCTCCACTGGAATGAGCTTGGATTGAAGTGAATGTGCTTTAGGTGAGTAAGGGCAAGATAGAGGATTTGGTCAGAGTACAGGTAAATGTTTAAGTGCCAACTAGGCCATTGGCATACATAGGCTTCACTCAGGTTCTAGCAAGTAATCTCAGATAACAGATATGAAAGCTGTGATATTTCATACCTGCTATCTCCTTGTGGCCTTAGATTGCCATTCAGAGTCAGAAGTCTTATTGTTAGTTCATGGACAATCAGTGGCTTATCTACGCTTCCAGTTACCTCATCAAGCACCCTTCACATTTAGATCTCCACTTTTCATAAGCAAACCTGGAGATTAACATTTCATGTTGTAGCTATCATTGGCCAAAGTTCATGAATATATTCCTATATATGATAAAACTGCATTTACACCTTCTTTCTACACATCAAGTATTATGGTGTAAATGAAGGCACAGTTTCCCAGTGTCCTGAAAACTTGTCCATATGTACCAAAGTTGTTACAGCATTCTAAGAAATGTATCTCATCCTGCAATGTTTGCTTTTATTCTCAGCCAGAGAAAGGCAAAAGGCTTTCTCTGTTTAAACACTGTTTAAACACGGAAATTCCAAATGGAACCTCAGAGTTAGTTGTTCTAAGTCCTAATGTGTAAAAGTAGATGACAAAATATATTCAAAATTCATATGGAAATTTTCTTGCTTCTGGGATCACAGAACATGCTGGCTCCTTTATGTGATCTTTAAGACCAGAACTCCCAAAAGTCCACGAAAATGCTATAGAAGAACTTTAAATAGTACTTTGTGAATTCATCCCAAATCCTATGAGCCGCTTAATGGATTTTGGATCTATGTAAGGCAAAGTTTGCACACTGAATTGGATTATTGTCCACCATGAGTTCTCAAAATCACCTCTTCTCTGGTATTTATAAAGCCTGAGGAGAAGGTATAGTATGAAAGGATTTTTTTCATAATAAATATAGGGTTTGTGTCCATTGTTCTTTGCCAGTGATTTTGGATTAATAGACACTGGACTTTTAAATGTGCTAATTGAGCTAGGAATCTTCACTGAAATTAATTTCAAATCCACTTTCCCCACCACAAAAGAAGAAAAAAAGAAACTACTACTAACACTAGCAAAACCATTACTAACAAGAGCAAAAATATCAAGAAAAAGCCTTTCAGCATACCACATCACTCTGAAATATGTAACTAACATTAGTACTTGATTAGGGCAAGTAGACCAGAGGTAAGTAATCTTTCTGAGTCTATGATGTCATAATTTTTATAAGATTTTTATAAGATCAAAGGCATATGCTAACTATTTTAGTGACTGATATTAAAAAATAGATTTAGATGCTAAACAGGGAGTGTAGGTAGCAATGTTTCCCCAGAGGTTCCCTTCCTTTCCATGTCAGAGAAAGGAAAGTGTAGATGAGTAGTAGATGGATCCTAGGATGGTATGGTGATACTAACCTTAGAAGTCCCCGCTGATTTAATGTCTCTGACCACAGATTCTCATATTACTCATTCAAGATGGATAACCTTGAGGTTGTCAACATGAGATAGCCCTATGGAAGTCACGTTTAGAACCATTCTAATGTTTCATATTGCTCAAAAGTTTCTAGTTGTGCATGTAGCTTTAGATTTCAAAGGCAAGTAGAATTTTAAAATTAGATGCATAGGTAGGGAAAAAGTGATAATTTAACATTTACTCTGGTTACTTTGTCTGAGTAGGTTACAGACCATTATAAAAATACTTCTGTGAAGATAAAATTATGCAAGTAAGAGGAACCATATGTTATATCACCCATACCAAATACTGGATCAACCAATAAACCAAACGAAAAAATTACCAAGCCCTATATATTATTTATTTTTCTGTATGTCACCGTTTTTTTCCCCAAACAACATTAAATATGTCTAATATCAAGTTCAGATACCTAAATTTCAACTTAGAAATTCTGCACTCAGAATCAGCCCTATAGAGTAACTTCCTTCCATTATGACAATGTCTGTGTCAGTAGAAGCTGCAAAATTTGCTGCATGAACTGAAAAATGAGGAATCCTAGAAGCTGTAATTGAAAAAGGTAATTTCCCTACTTCATTACTTCCAACAATGATTTGATGTGAGATTTACACTCCCACTCCCACTTTGATTCCTTTTTGCTCATAAACAGATTTGACGTTTTATTTATGTTACTTCAGTTATCTTGGCTAATTCAGTTACTTCTCTAACTTGGCTGAAGACAACAAATAATTTTACTCCTTGTCTTTCTGATTGCTAGATTCTTTAGCACATTGCTAAAGATTTTTATGCTTTGTGTGTGGTGATTTTGTGGTGTAGAGTATTACTTTACATTGAAACAACAAATTAATTTGATCTGATCCCTGGAGCTGAATTCCAACCACCAGTCCACATAGGGAATATATCTTTTATTTACAATTCATTTACTACTGACAATCATAGTGGCAATTTCATTAAATGAAATGTACCCTAAACCTAAAAGCATATTAATAGGAACTTGTCATTAATCTGATTTTATTAACTTTACTAACTTATTCTATTTGCTTCCAGAAGATTAATGCAAATATTTTTCTATTATCATATATATTTTTTTGAAAAAGGTCTCTGTTAAAAATTGTCTAAAATAGTTCAGAAATAGGTGATCCAGATGGAGCAATTAAATAAATTGTCCTCTTCTAAAAATAATCTTTTAAACAGGTCACTATTCCTTAAAATATAAGAAAGGTTACTCATTCTAAAAGTCAGAGCTGTCTGGAATGACTCCTCTAAGAGTTAAAAATAAAACAGACTTTTCAACAGTACTGTAGGCTGAATAATAATCCAATTTTAGTCTCCTAACAAATTTTTGAACAGTCTAGAGTAGTCCTCTTTTCTTATCAGCTGGGCAGGGATTTCCTGCTGCTGAGCACATATTTGTGTCTTAGACAATATAAGTATGCACATTAGCTACTGTATTGCTCTCACTCATCAGAACTATACAATAGAAAGCTGTTTTATCTTTCTCTCAAAAGATATTTTCTGCTGTCCATTTTAAGTGGCATGTTGATTTTTCATTTTGCTAGAAAGAGAAAAAAATGTACTACAGCTCTTGTGTTTATTAATATGAAGCCTTAACTTTTCTTACAGAGAGTAATTTGAAATGACATTATGGATCTTGAGAGTTCTTGTTGGTTATTGACAACTTTTTGCATGCACAAAATTTATTTGTAAGAAGTCTTGCTAGGGTTCTGTATTTTGAATTCCTTCTGATGGTGCCTTGAGTTCCTTATTATCATTTACCTAACAATTTTGCATGGTACTGGCATGGAGGCATGGTCTTAAGCTTTTTTCTCTTGATTATTATTGTAAATGAAATAAATATAAATATTGATGCAGATAGAATGTAAACCTGACTAACTAATAAATTACTATGACAGATGTGTATCAGTAAACAATTATTGAAGGAAAGTTATCAATATGCAATAATAAATGATTAGATATTCAACCAAGAAACACATTTTTCTGCTAGATGAAGGACTGAAATATACACAAATTACTGTCTTAATTTGGAAATTTTGACATGCTCATATACTAGCTACAGAGCGTGTCTTAATGACAGTAATGCTGTCATTCCAGGTCACTATAATGTTGCTTCTTCCGTTTCTGTATATTAAAGTAGGTGAAGAAGTTTATAAGGAAATTATGACTGAGTTAGCCTCACGTATACTCATGAGTAATATTAAATATAGTGATATTAAGCTTTTCTCCTTCAGCAAGGATTCAGAGAATACAACAACAACAAGAACAAAGTCAGCCAGATTTAGGAAGCAATACAACTCTAGATATCTAGAAACAGATTGCTAAACCAAATAATGTAAATTATTAAATAAGTTAGGCTAGGATATGATTTTAAGCATAACACATATTTCATCCAATAAATACAGAAGCTGAAATATATATATATATAATTACCCTGCAATTGGATATACTAGAATGATTTTTAAATAGCCAGTTACATAGAAAATGTGCAAGTATGTCCTGCATGAACACGATTCAACTGATTTTTAAATCACAGGAAAAAAAATGAAACAAAACAACAACTTATGTTTGGTTCTGTTTTGTCTTTGTCTCTATAGCTCGCATGAAGTTTATTTTTAAGAAGTTTTGCTAGGGCTTTGTGTTTTCAGTTCCATTTGGTGATGATGGCTTTGGTTTTGGTCACCAAATTGGAGAAAAATGGATTTAATGGTTGGACTGCTTGCTGGATAAAGTGTTGGCTGGATGATTGGACTTGGAGAGTGGTGTCAATAGGTCAGTGTCCAAGTGTTGGTGAATGGCATTCCTAAGGGATCAGTGCTGGGACCAGTGTTATTTAACATCTTTGTAGGTGACATGGACAGTGGGATTAAATACACTCTCAGCAGATTGGCAGATGAAAACAGGCTGAGTGGTGCAGTTGTCACACTAGAGAGAAGGGATACTATCCAGAGGGACCTACATGAGTTTGAGAGCTGGGCCTATGCCAATCTCATGAAGTTCAACAAGGCAACGTGCAAGGTCCTGCACCTGGGTCAGGGCAATCTCAAGTGTAGACAAAGGTTGATAGGAGAATGGCTTGAGAGAACCCCAAGGTGAAGGAACTTGGAATTCCAGTTGATGAAAAGTTCAATATGAGCTGGCAATGTGAGCTTGTAGCCCAGAAGGCAAACCTTATACTGAGCTGCATTAAGAGAAGTGTGACCAGCAGGTCAAGGGAGGTGATTCCGCCCCTCTGCTCTCATGAGACCCCACCTGGGGTACTGCATCCAGATCTGGGGCAAAGGTGTGTCATTGAATTGCTCCATGTGGAAAAAACTGTGCTCATGGATGGACATTCACTGACACTTGCTGAACGTTTATGGAGACCAAACAGTGGAGCACACTGAGGTGGTGGGTATTGAGTTTCAACAGTGGTGACAGTGATAGTGTTTCATATCTGCTGATGCAGATTTGTGCCAGTGCAGTATGCAGGCTCTTTTATATTGTTGGTGAAAATGCATAGCTAATGGTGACGACTATGCTGAAAAATAGTGTTTTGTAGCAGAGAATTTGCTCAATCAAATTGTGTTATTGAGATCACTGTATCTGCTGTATTTTCCTTGGGGGAAAAAAAAAAAATAGACATTACTTTTGTAGCAACCTATGGATTTTATGACAGTATAGCCCTAAACAGTTCTAAAATGGTCACAGGCAAGAATTTAAAGAGGTTTGTTTGCAATAAAATTTCTCTTGCACCTGGCTTTATGTTTTGTGAGAAACTGTTTTTCTCTAGAGTATAATTATATCAAACTTTTTAAAATTCCAGTCAGTAAGAAAAAAAAAGATAATGAAGAAAACTCAAGTTACACCAAGTATTTAGTTGAGTTCACCTTTGCAGTTTATTAGATATTAGGCATAAGATTTTAAAATCCTGGGGGATTTTAGAAAACATGGCTCATACTACTAAATAAATTGCTCTGATATGAAGTGAAAAATTAAAGGAAGCTTAATCCATAGTAGAGCCTTTTAAAACATTCACAAAATAGTTACCTATTGTTCCCCCAGTAAATTTTCCCACTCCACCAAGAAAAGTGGCAGTGTTTTCTTTAGTAAAGTTGAATATTACTAATGAGTCTTCTGTGGAAGGGATTTTAGGAAGCTGATTTGGATTAAGTGGTGATATTGTTTTTCTATTTCTGATTAAAAACTGTTCTTATCTATAGTATTCCTTTGTTTTGCATGGTATATCAAGTTGCACAAGGCATAGGTAAAGGGGAAATACTCCTGTTATTGAATGTTCCAGAAATATTATCTTGATTAACTAAGAAAGAATAACTTGGAAACCACTTGTAAGTGGTAGTTTCAAATCAAATAGGCTCTATACCTGGCATTGTAGAAAGGAAGAGGTGGCCAGACTAAAGGAATCTTATTTTAGGAAAAAAAAAAAAAACTTTTGAGAATGTAGACTGAAGGATCACAGAATCACAGAATTGTAGGGGTTGGAAGGGACCTCCAGAGATCATCGAGTCCAACCCCCCTGCCAAAGCAGGTTCCCTACACCAGGTTGCACAAGTAGGCATCCAGGCGGGTCTTGACCATCTCCAGAGAAGGAGACTCCACAACCTCCCTGGGCAGCCTGTTCCAGTGCTCTGTCACCCTCACTGTAAAGAAGTTCTTGCGCACATTTGTGTGGAACTTCCTATGCTGCAGCTTTCGGCCATTTCCCCTTGTCCTGTCTCCACATACCACTGAAACGAGTCCGGCCTCACCACTATGGCCCCCCACACCTTAGATATTTATAGACCTGCATCAGGTCTCCTCTCAGTCTTCTCTTCTCAAGGCTAAACAGACCCAGCTCACTCAGCCTTTCCTCATAGGAAGGGGTCTTCACCATCTTAGTGGCCCTCCACTGGACTCTTTCCGAGAGATCCCTGTCTTTTTTTGTACTGGGGAGCCCAGAACTGGACACAGTACTCCAGATAAGGCCTTACCAGGGCAGAGTAGAGAGGGAGGATCGACTCCCTTGACCTGCTGGCAATGCTCTTTTTAATGCACCCCAGAATGCCATTGGCCCTCTTGGCCACAAGGGCACACTGCTGTCTCATGACCAACCTGTCGTTCACCAGGACACCCAGGTCCCTCTCTGCAGAGCTCCTCTCCAGCAGGTCATCCCCCAACCTGTACAGGTGCATGCTATTATTCCTCCCTAGATGCAAGACTCTACACTTGCTTTTGTTCAACCTCATCTAGTTTCTTATTGCTCAGCTCTCCAGCCTGTCCAGGTCTCGCTGAATAGCAGCACAGCTTTCAAGCATGTTAGGCAATCCTCCCAACTTCATATCATCAGCAAACTTGCTGAGGGTGGCCTCTATCCCCTCACCTAGATCATTGATGAAGATGCTGAACAAGACCGGACCCAGCACCGACCCCTGAGGAATACTTACAGGTCTCCAACCAGACTCTGCACCACCAATGACGACCCTCTGTGCTCTGCCAGTCAGCCAGTTCTCAACCCACCTCACTGTCCACTCATCTATCCCACACTTCCTCAGCTTTGTTATAAGGATTTTGTGTGAGACAGTATCAAAGGCCTTGCTGAAATCAAGGTAGACTACATCCACTGCTTTCCCCCCATCCACCCAGCCAGAGACAACATCATAGAAGGCTACCAGGGTGGTCAAGCACGACCTCCCCTGGTGAACCTATGCTGACTACTCCTGATAACCCGCTTTTCTTCCAGTTGTCTGGAGATGGCATGCAGCACAAGCTGTTCCATCACCTTTCCAGGGACAGAAGTAAGGCTGACTGGCCTGTAATTACCTGGATCTTCCTTCTTGCCCTTTTTCAAGACCGGAGTGCCATTGGCTATCCTCCAGTCCTCAGGCACCTCCCCTGTTCTCCAAGACCTTTCCAAGATGACAGAGAGTGGTTCAGCAATCACCTCTGCCAGTTCCCTCAGCACCCGTGGATGCATCCCATTGGGTCCCATGGATTTGTGAACACTGGTGTTGCCCAGGTGCTCTCGGACCACCTCTTCCCTGACTAAAGGGAAGTCACTTTCACTAACCTCCAGGTTCTTGGATTCCTGAGGGGGTGCTTTTTCACTGAAGACAGAAGCAAAGGAGGCATTCAGTATCTCCGCCTTCTCAGCATCCCCCATTACCAGAACACCCCCGTCACTTAGCAGGGAAGCCACATTCTCCCTAGTCTTCCTTTTACTGTTAACATACTCAAAAAAAGCCTTTCTTATTATCCTTTATCACCTTCACCAGGTTCAATTCCAGGCAGGCTTTAGCCTTCCTTGTCGCATCCCTGCAGACACTGACAACATTTCTATGTTCTTCCCAAGTGGTCAGACCCTTTTTCCACATTTCATGGTCCATCTTTTTCCCTTTGAGTTTGCGCACAAGCTCCTTGCTCATCCACACAGGTCTCCTGCCACCCTTTCCCAATTACTTCCTCACAGGGACACACTGATCCTGAGCTTGGAAGAAGAGCTGTTTAAATGCCGACCAGCTCTTGTGTCAGTTTAGGAAATTATAGGAAAATAGGTGTGATTTCACTTGCAAGTGAACAATACAAACAATCTTCTGTATAAAACAGACGCTAGAATTAGAATCTTTCATTATGGAAAGACTGTCATGTAAGGCACTGTAAGATAATCCCAATACCTAGATATCACTTATTTTCTGTGTTCTTCATTTGCTGTATCTGTAGCTTCATGGATCAAAGAATGTGGGGAGGAATAGCTTGAAATGAAAAATGTGTATATCAGATGAGCTGACATAGAGCAGTCATATATTCTTGTATTAAATTAGACATTTGAAGTATTAAAAGTTTTATAGAAATACTGCTTATAATACCAAGAAAGTGTTTTAATTGTTCCAATTTTAATCTCAGAGGACCTAAAATAAACACTGAAGTGATTTTAAAAGCCAGGTATAATAATAGTAGTGCATGTGGATGTTTTCACATTTGTTGTTTTATTTATATAGTGAGACTCTGATGTTACTTTTCATTTACACTATGGTAACAGACTGAATAGTTAAACTGAAGCATATAAGAAATTGCAAACTCTTACACTTGTTTAACAGGTACTAACTTGAATTCCTATGCAAATATGAATGACAGACATTTAAAGCCACATCTTTCAGAAGATTCTTTCTTAATTTTTCCTCAACTACTCCTAACAACATTTATCACAGATACAATATGATTCTTCAAAGACTGAAGAGATTGCAAAGAGCCAAAATACAATTCTAATAGGAGGTGGAGATGGTCATTCACAATTACTATCACTTAAGTAATTTCTTATTTCAACAAGTGACTTGTTGAACACCCAAATGGGGCTGGGGGGAGGGGAACACTACTTTTGAACCAGTAGACTCATAGGTTCTCAAGCCCAATCAGTATTTACAGTTAGGAAGTAATTTATTAGATTTTAATAATAGGTTTTCAGTCTTCACTGATGCATACCAAGTCCAGAGGTTATCCTGCACAGTGACAAGGCTTGGGATGTATTTCAAAGGAATGATAGACCTTCTTCAACTGATGTCTTCTTTGACATCAATTTGACATCAATTGAGGAATATCTTCTTCAATTGATGACAAAGAGCGCATGGTTTAAGCTCCTCTCTGTCCCAAGGAAAAAGCAAAGCTTTGGCTACAAGCAGTTAAGTCTCATCATGCCAAGGGCAGAAAGAAATGAATTTGAAGTCATAAAGTATGTGTTTTACTGTGTTTGCCTTTGGCAATGATTCTTCACACAATCCTCTGAAGACAGGTCCTTGACTATTTGAGAGGTCCCCTTGACCAACCACCTGTTCTGCTTAACGTTAAGAACAAGGTATATTTTCTCCACTTTTACTCGATGTTTTCCCCTCTAGTGTTCTTTGAGTACTGTTTGCTCACTTGCTATGTTCTAATTTTTCTTTTTCTATGGAACTTCAGATAAATGAGATAAGGAAAGAAAGAAATGGGCAAATAATTTCTTGAAGTTTGTTCCGGGTGGTGAGTTGTCATGTTATATATTCTCAACATTACATTATATGTACAGCATTACAAGGACTTTGACTCTTGTGAGAGTAATGCACAACATAGAGATTCTCTGTTTCTATATTTACCTGGAATTACTATTTTAGGTAATTTAAATGAAGGTTTGTTTTTATCTTCATGGAATGTTAATGTTTGAAAGGACAAATTAGTCTAACTCTAGATTTTCTTAGTATTTTGTGTATTTTAAGTTAGATTCTTGACAGTATTAAAGTGCAATTTTTTAAAATATATAAATGAAATACTTGAAGCTTAAGAATATGATTTAAATTTGAAACATATTAAAAAAAAAAAAAAGTGTATTTCTTTTTATTCAGTCCCCAGCAGATGAGTGTTGTACTTTCCATTCAGTAACAGTGCTGGGACTATATCAAATACAGTTTGAAAAGTGAGGTCATGATGCTATGATTCAAAACTTGTCAGATGTAAAGCCATAAGGGATTTTTAGAAGATGAAAAGACTAGACTTTTGATGTGACCTGATGCAGCTGAGTAACTCCCAAAGTCACAAGTCAGTTTCTGACTATAAAAGAGACATCTGATCAGATTGTCATGCTTTATGTTTAATGGAGTGTTACAAGGACTTTGACACAAACCATTACCCACTATTTACTTATTCAAGGCAGAAACCTACTGGAAAATTGAACGAAATTATCCATACTTTAACAGCTCTGAGCAGATTGCAGTATGATCAAAATTTCTAAAACATGCCCTTTCGAGAACGCTGGTGTTAAATGCTCTTGAATTCTTGCATTGTGCTTTAATGATTATGTATTACTACTGACTAATTTTTAAGCTCAAGATGCTAAATAGAAATGTAGTCAATATTGCAATTTTTATCTGCTTTCTGTGGCCATGTTACAGAAAGATCTATTATTAGACCAGGATCAAACAATAATCACATCTGAACCTGTTTTTTCTTCACATCTTACTACTGGCAAAAAAGTCAATTTTTTCAGTGTTTACATTACATTTGGAAATCAAAGCCATTGTAAAAATCACCTGCAATAGTTCCAGTTATTGATGTTATTAGTAGTTTAAATTTTTGACTATGGGAAGATGTTCAGAGGAATACTGGTCACATCAACCTGTGAGGAGGAAGTGTGTTATCTAACAGTACAAAAGCCCTTTTTTTTTTTTTTTTTTTTCCCCCCCCCCCCCCCTTGCAAAAATGAACAAGATTGAATCATAGAAACCTCAGAGTTGGAAGGGACCTCTGAGCCCACTTACTCCACCTACCTTCCAGTAAATAAGAATATCCACAGCTAGATGAGGTTGCCCAGGGCCTTATTTAGCCTCACCTTGACAGTCTCCATATACGGGGCATCAACCACATCACTGAGCAACCTGTTCCAGTACTGAGATATGTTGTTATATGTGATTATCAGAAAAGTTCACACCAATTATGAAGGAATCCAAGAGATTATATTTTTATTCAGTGCAATAATATTAAGAAAAAAAAAAGTCTAAGCTTCTGACACCTTTTGGAGATTCCATACTTATTTGAAGTGATTGAAAATAGTATAGAGAACATTTTCGTTTTTCACTAAAGCTAATATTCCTTTGTAGTGTAAATCTTACTGATTTCAATGATTCATACTGATTTCTTAATGATTCAAACTGTTCATTTGAATCAAGATGAGCTGGATCAAGAACTACTCATCTGCAGAGAAGAAATCCAAGAGCTTCAAGGATGTAATTCAACATCAAATAGAGTAAAATGTTCAGTATTAATTAAGAAAGGACTTTGAACAAATAAATTTCCAGGGTCGATCAACTTAATAATGTGTATCTTATTAAGTGTAACCTGCTGCTGAATTACTGTGTGGATTTCTGATGAATCCTATAATTTTAGAGATTTTAATCAGATTAAACTTTGTTTAAGGTGAAGGTTCAAATTGTTTTTCACAGCTTAGCTGCATTAAGAAAGCCTGAAGGTCAATTGTATCAGCAAAACATCTATCTGTGTTAGGAAAAGAAAGTCGTCTGGTAAGTATTTCTGATATCTGCAGTGACATTCAAAATAGCTGCTTAGGACTCATTGTAAGTGAAGTTTTACATACATTTACATAGTTTACTATTGAAATTCTCAAATGTATTCCAATCTTTTAAGTACTTTTTCAATGAAATCACACACAAAACACCTTCTTTCTATGAAGTACAATGGCATCTTTGTCACCAGTTATGAATTTCATAAGACAGATCTAAGACCTCATTTTCATATTCGCTGTATTTAGAAAATAATCTTGAAAAAAAACCTTGTCAAATTTAGACAGATTTCTTCAAGAATTCACTAAATGCAGTGCTCCCAAAAGGAAGAATCTCGTTAGAATAACAAAGTAGAAATAATTGAACATCTCATAGAATCACAGTCATTAAATACTTTAGGTAAGAAAGGATCTCTGAAGGCTGAATCCAATTTCTGGCCCAAAGTAGGTAGTTTAGAGTCTGTCCAGTTAAGTTTTAAGTATGTCCAAAGTCAGAAATTCTACAACCTCTTTCAGAACCATTGTCAAAGTTTCACCAACCTCATAGTTAAAATCTTTTCTGAGGCACGTAAGAATTTCTTGTACTTCAGCTTACCTTTGTATTCAGCAGACCCTTTTTCCGCTGTGCATTTTTTGAGTCTGTATCTACCATTTCTGCTGTAATCACCTATCTACTAATGTCCTTCTTCTGCTGGTAAGCTCACAATTGGGTAGAGTACTCCCAGTACAATTTCACAGAGGGGAGAAGTAATTTCCCTTAACATCCTGTGAAAAGGGAAAATCAGGAAATACAGCTCTGTGGGCTGCTGGCTTAGTTTGATACAAGAGTGTACTTCTGACCCATTCTCAGCTTGTTCAAGAGAACCCTCAGATCTTTTGTTCCAAAACTGCTCTCCAGGAAGTCAACCTCCAGCCTGTGCTGTTCTGTGGTGTTACTTCAATCCAGGTGCAGTATGTTGCATTTACCTATGTTCCTGTCAACACATTTCTACTGTGTGTTAATGCTGGCAATAGCTGGAAGAGCAATCCTTCCCTGGAAGAATACTCTCCTATTTTAGTGTCATTTTGCAACATGTTCAGTGGATATTCTATTACATGTTCCAGGTTATTAGCAAAGATATTTGACCAAATTATGTCTAATATCGACTTCTGGAAGGCGTCACTAGTAGCCAACTACTTGCTGGAAGTTTTGTCACTGATCACAGGCTGTAGACTCTGGTAATCTGACGAATTTTCCATCAAGCTTATCCAGTGAATTTTCAACTCACATTTTGAGTCTTCATATTACCCGCTTGTCTCTAGCTATGTTGTAGGACAGGGTCAAAGGTCTTCAAATAAAAGCAAGCAACATCTACTTCTCTTTGCTTGTCCGCAGCACCAATCGTCACATTGTGGAAAGCAATTCCTTGTCCTTGTATTGCTTGAATGCCTTTTAATCACTGAATGAAACTGTTAGAAAATTTTCCTATGAGACACTAAAAGATGAAACGTTATTATAAAATGGTATCTAGAATGAAAAAATCTTTCCCTATGCTTACAGTAATGCAGTTCCAAAATACATACACATACCAAAATTATTTGTTTGAATAAGAAGTTCAGAGCACAAAGACCTGTGAGTCTTTGTATTACAGAATTGGTTTAATGACAGTACAAGGAACTACTTTTACTTAAATTCAGTATTTATATCTGCGCTTTTTTTTTCCTTTTTTTTTTTTTCCTGTGAAACTGAAGTGAGAGGAACGAAATGGAAAATAATGGTGTCGTTAGGTCCTCTGTAGAGATATAATCATCTAAACTTGTAAATGAAAACTCATGTTTTGTTTTGTTTTGTTTGTTCGTTTGTGTTTGTTTTCATTGAACAATACAGATAATGGAAGCTCTATTTGAACTGTATAAGAACTGTCTCTAAATAACTAGAGAATTTCCATGAAGAAAAAGATTGAAGAACAGCTCATATTTATCAAGGGATTATAACAGTCATGGTATCGGTGTTTTAACTCTTTATCTCTGGATACATATTACTTAGTAGCAGTAAGAAAACTCAAAACGAAAGTGATATAAATAGAAATTAATACTAAATAAGAAGAGATACATATTTTATCCCACTGTGGTTTTAAGCTTTCCGTTTTAAGAAAATGCTGATTATATTACATGTACAGATGAGTTTATTACAAAAAAATTCCTTTTAAACAGAAGCTGTATCAGTAAGTTTGCAAAGGGTGGACAAAACTGGTTGCTCCACTTCCAGCAACTAGTTTGAAACATGTTCAATATGTGTACAGCTGTCACTGTGAATATATCTTGCATTCCAATCTGAACCTGAGGCAGGGAAAATTCCCTCTCCTATTAAAGCTTATTGGCATAGCCCATCCTTTTCAGTACTTAGAACTGAAATTACTGTCCAGAGAGAAACCACTGAAAAGATAATTGTTCAATAGGCCAGTCAACCTACAATATGTGAGGAATGTACTTTTAAAATTAATTTTACCTTGTCTTATTAAGTAGTTATCCTTTCATAAGGGACCTGTTTGAATCTCACTTGACTTATCTCTCATTTATATGATGAAAAATAGAAACATACAGGAATTTGTAAATCTGTTGAAGGGCAAGTGGTACTGCTGTAAAATTAAAGTTGAGAAACAGAATGTCACTGACAATGCCCTTCAGACATAAGCCTCATGGCAATTTGGCTAAATAATGAAACCTCTATAGACCTCTGCATACATCATTGATGAACAAGATACTGCCTTTAACTCTTAAATCTCCATTAGAAATAATTTTGAAAACATTCATAGAATACAGTGAAAATATAAGAAAATAATGTGAATATAATGAATTTGAACACAATTCATGTGTATTGTCTACTTTTATATTCTCATCGAGAAAATGCCTGACATGAAAACTATCTTTGGTTTAGCAGACTGAAAAGGTTAAAAAAAACAACCCTAAATCTCAAAGGACTGCAATTCCAAACTAAAATAACTTAAAAATTTATTTAAAAAATAGAGAAATAAACAATAAAAAAGTAATGTAGATGATAAAAACAAAACTATGAAATGTGAATGACTATTAGGCCCATGTATGATGGGGAATAATATGGTTTATTTAATTATTTAGTCAGCTTCATTAGTTTTCAATTCAATGTCAGAAAAAAACAAGAAGTCTGATTAACTCAATCTTAGTCTCTAGAGTGCAATGTAAGTTAAAACAGACAAAATAAACACAAGTTTGCTATATGACCACAAGTCCCTAAGTATATCAGGATACTTAAAGAGCTTTTAAATAAGAAGTGGAGATTAACCAAAACTGTAGAAAATAAGAGTTTTTTTGGCAAAAAAAAACCCAAAAAACAACAAACAAACAAAAAGCCTCACGCTAGCCTAACTTATTAGTATATTAAAATACTTTTAAAATTATCATTATTTATTTTTTAAATATTAGAAATCTAAGAGGTTTTGGCGATCAAGACTGAATCCAAACACTCATAGAACTATGGATTAATTGAGCCTAAAATGTACTTCTGGCATCTTCTGAGTCAAATCCAACTAATACAGTTCGGATAAGGCTTCTCAAAGGCAACAGTGAATTTTTTAAATAAAAATACCACCTACTTCAAGAAATGTCAAAGATTGAGAAAGGTGTTTTATGTTATTTGCTGATAACTTTGTCAAATGAATGACATTGATTCTTGATTATATCTTAGACCAGATATTTTTTTGTCTAGAGATAAGGGCTGCTGGTGATGTATTTGATTGAGGAGTGGGAAACAACACTGGATAAAGAGTCCTGTTTCACCATTAAGATCCACTAAAAGCAGTTGTGAGATGCTGTTCAGATACGTCTTACCATATATATACTTTAAAAAGATCTGAAAACAACTTCTTTGTTGAAGTCAGGTTTTAAAATAAATCTAGACTCTAGAAAATTCTCAGTGCTAAAGGTTAGAATATATAAATTGCAGGAATTGTATTAGTGACTTAGACACCAGCCTTTACAGACAAGATGAAGGTTACAGCATCTCTGCAACTTGGCTTCTTATTATTAGACTTTGTACACTGAGAAATTTTTTTTAATTTGAAACAAATTTAATTCCAATTTATCCCATGTATTCCTGAGGTATTAAAAGAACATATTTGTTCTTTGACAATCTTTCTATCCCCCACCTGACAGTAAGCAGAAAGAAATATGCATCCTAGACTGCTGAATTTCCTTGTTTGAAGTCACAACACAGCATCGGAATTGCTTTTCAACATAGCTCAAAACAAAGCAGTGGTAAAATAATGTTAATTTTCAGTAACATCCTCAGAGTAATGTGTAGTTACAAGCACCCAAGTTACCATTTCAAAACATTTCATTTCATACTAGATAGTATCAAGAATGTAAAATTACTCGGTATGAGCAATGGTTTTGATTGATCAATAGGTTAAAACTAATAAAAAATGATGCTAACATCCAATATAACTAATATCTGAAATCATTCATATGCACAGAGGTCAACAGCTGTGAGGAAGTATAATCAGTAGAAAATACCAGGAGAGATGTTGTACAAAAGCATCCATAGAAGACATTAAAGCATGATTAAACAACTGCTCTATTGATATTTGAGAGATTCTTCAAGAATAATGAAGTGCTTGTGAGATATGATCAAGCTTAATTTGGATTGTACTAAAACCTGAGGGGTTAGATCAGATTTCTTTGCATTGAATAGCTGTGAAAGAAACTGAAATCCGTACAGAAGAATGAAGCAGTCTTGCAAGGAATTAAAAAGAATTTACTCAGTTTAGTCACTAGCAGTTGTAATTATAAAAATGTCCCGGTAGAAAACAGAGGATATGAATAGATCACAGGAGCTTTATGTAAGTCATATGAGACTAGCTTTAAAGAAGGTAGCAAAACAGATAAATGAACTAACAAAACCAATTGGGAGAACAGGCTCTTTGTATAGATTCATCCAGGAATGTTTCAGTCATAGATATTCTGCTTTCACCTTGATTGTAGCTTAATCACATGAAAGTATTTGACCCAGTGTTGGCAATACATTCTCCCTCTGGCACCAGATCATCATGCTGAATCAGAAGGAAAGTGACCTCCTCTATCCCACTCTCTCCTACCCGTGGTTTTCTTTGGACTTCTTTCAGCTAAAGAGTGGGTTATTCTAATCATTCTTAGTTTCTGTGATGTGAGAAAATCACAGCCTGAAGTGGTATGACTAAGTTTTCATCCTAATGTGGAAAATGTGTGGTAAGCGTGGAAGATAATGGAGAACACCTCCAGAAGATCCTTTTTGTGTCTTTTATTAATAAATGATTAAAATATGTACATAACTCCCCTGAAAACATCCTACTTCCTACAGAAGAGTTCTCCCTTCAAAAACCCTCTTTTACAAATGTAAAGAAACTGCTACAGACATTAATTCCACAAACAATCAAATAACAAAAAACAGCACAACAGCAAAACAAACCTGACTCTATCTCTCCTCTCTAAAAATATAAAATAAAATCAAACCAAACCAAACTAACCAACAAACCAAAGAACCAACCAACAGAAAAATAGAAGTCTTGCTAAGTAAGGTAGGACTGTCATTACCATTTAAAGAGATGCCACATACACTATATAACTGAAGCTTCTGCACGCTTCTCCAACAAATAAAACAAACAAAAAAAAAGAAAATCTCACATGTAAATACATTTTAAAGGGACATAGTTTTTGCTGAAGGAAATTCACAGTGCTGCCAGTCAGTGAATGAAAAAAGTGTTACTAAGTGCAGTTACCCTTCCTTTAGAACTGAAACTGAGTAAAATGTTATGGGTCAGAAATAATTTTTAAAATAGATTTTTAAAAATTAAATCCATAAGGCTAATTTTTTTCTACCGGTTTAATAACTACCTTCCTTAGTGAAATGGTTTGATGCTGTAAGTCAAGAAGACTCAATTTCATTGTTCTGAAACATGTTGATACTAAGAAGACATATGACAAAATGTGCCAGATGGGGGAAAGTACCTTAGCATTCGGCCAACTTGCCTGATTGCCTTTATCACTGTATGATGTCATTCTCTGCGAGGGAATTTTAGGGCTAGACCTGTGTAAACGCCTACTCTCCTGAATTCTATAGCATCAGACTCTCCAGCTTCAAAGCTTGTCATCAAGGTAGGCTGAGGTACTCAGGCAGCAAATAATCTAGAAGCAGTCAGCCAAGGAGATGCACTCAGCTCCCTGGCAAAGGACCTGATTAGTTGTTAAATGGGGAGCCAGAAAGCCTTCAGAATTAATAGGGAATTCAAAAAACAGAAAACTGAGATGCTTATTGCTTGTAGGCTCCCAAAGCCACTGATTTTAATAAACTACTTAGTTCAGAGATGGAAAACTTGCAAGTTTAAAGACCATTTTACTCTTAAAATTACAGACCCCTTAGCTGGCTGACTCAGATTTTCAGGCTTAGTTTTAAGAAATAAACAACACAGTATGACCTGTGATTCACACTTAAACCACAAGCATTGGTTGTTAAGCAAGAGGTACTGTAAAAGTTAGGCTTTGTGATGGGAATTACAGTGCTGACTCAGACCTACGGTTCACTGAGAATCAAAAGCAGTACATGAATACATGGGAATATGAGAAGATGCACAGACATTTAGATGCACAGATGCAGAAACTAGACAGATCTAGTTACATGAACACATATTTCTAGTTTCTAAAAAATTAATACATGATTAAACTTTTAAATAAAAAAAATGATTTGCATTAACTTCTATTTTTGGATCATTCTGGCTGGCTGCCATGTAAAAATGTTGAAAGCCTCTTTAAGGTTAAAATTTATAGTCCAATATTGCAAACATTTATTTATTTATTTTATTGGCTTCAAATTCTTATTTATATTTATCATTAAATAGTGCAAATATTTTTTTTACTATTTTTTTTAATTTTAATTTTAATTTTAATTTTTTTAGGATGAGACCTTCACCACAATCATTAATGACACATTGATCAAGATCTGAAGTCTGAACATGGGTTATATTTATGAAAAAGTGACTTTTCAGAAAAGAAGCACTTTTTAACTCCATTTCTCTCTTAATCAAAATACACAGTATAATGGACTTACTTTTTATTTAACACAATTCATATATAAATGGTAACATGCAGGTGGCATGTTCTGTGGAACAGAAGACAAGGTATGAACTAATTTTTATACAAATGCAAGAATGTGAGAAATGACAACAATTTAATCTAAATTGAAACTATGGTGATCTTTTGGCTGTATTCCCTAAAACTTTTCAGAATAGTGTTAGATTTCCAAAGCAGCTCATTATTTCATATGGTTATCCTCCTATAAAACTGGCCTGATAAAACTGGTAAAATTGTTAAAACAATTAACTGGTAAAATTGTTAAAACAATAAAACTAGTAAAATTGTTAGCTCTTCTGTGTGCTTGTGTGTAGTTACAGTGTAGGATGTTATATATGACTGATTCTATGAGGAAGCAGAAAACCAGCCTAGAGTAATTTAGGAAAACCAGACTAGAGTAATTTAGGAATGGCTTAAAATAAATTTTTCAAAAGCCTGAATGGAATACTGTCTTGAAAATACTATTTAGATTTCAGTAAAAAGTGAAGCCGTAGGCTAAGAATTCTTTATGATTCATTTTTTTGGTAAACTAAATGTATAATAATTATGCGCTTTCCAGTAGTGCAGTAGTTAGAACACAGCTATGTAATGAGGTAAAAACTGCCACTTTTGTGCAATGAATTTGGAGAAATGCTATAGAAATATTCTCAGTGCTTTCTCTTTTAAATTACAAATTTGCTAACTAATGGGGCATAGAATGCAACATCGCTAAGGTTTGTCCAATTTAACTGCAGCATTATGCTCCACCAGTGAGATCTGATAGGCAGATAGCAATCTGGGAGGTAAGTCATCTGCAACACTTTTTTATAACAGGCTTTCTTCAAAAATCAGGAGAATCCATGAGTGACGTATTAGCCCCCTGATTTATGGATCAAACTCTATCCTTACAGCAGTAGCTCACAGCTATGTGCATGTCCTCTCCCTGTTTCACGTGAAACCAAGCAAAGATACAGATTTGTTAGGGATTTATTTTGAATAATCTCTCCTGAAACTACCATTCAATCTAAAAGTCTCCCTTCAGGAATGCGAGCCTGCCCTGACACATTCTGGAGGAGTTCCCCCAAGGACCCCAGGCAAATCATGCTGGATATTCACGCTATTCAGCTCTCTCCCTCTTAACCTTCAAAAATGTGCCTGCAACAGGTTGGTGCCAGAAAAGCTGTATTCTTGATGCATGTCAAGCTTAGTAAATTACCTAAAATAGGTTTTTCTATTTCACAGTAGTCGTGATTTTGTACTTCATTTCCATTACAGGTTTTCAGTACACAAAACAGTTCTTGAATATCTGCGTACAAGCTTTGTGATAAGCTTCCTTTTTACTATTCCATAAAATACAATATTGCAAATTGTGTTTATACTAAGGAAATCAAGTGTGAGATGTATTTAGATATTATCTACTTTAGAGTTGAATATAACATCAATGGGACAATCTGCAAAATAAACAAAAATGGAAAATGAGTGTAAAACCTTGTGCATAAGGCTATGATTTTTGAAAATAAATGTTTTATAAAAGTTTTTTTGAAAATGACCAGTATTTGTCTAGGTTAGCTGAGACATGGCATGGTCATATTTTTATTGTTTATTGGTATTTCACATCATAACATCATGTAGTGCACTGGGAGTTAAAGAGTTAATGTTCCAGTTTGGGGTACTTGTCCCAGAAGCAAAAAAAGACCTACATACCCCAGAGGACTTTGCATTCAGAGAGGAGATATAACCCTTGGCAAGGTCACCGGATGTTCCCTTCTTCCCTTTTTTGATCATCAGGCTCTCCTCCCTTCTGCTCGTCCCTTCTGCTCATCTAGCCTCAGCATTAAAGTAAGGCCTTTGTTTTTTGAACACTCTCTCTCATTTCATTTGATTTATTACTTCCAATTTTAATTATATTGTATTATTCTGTACTGTAGTGTGTTATCTTGCATTCCAATATCTTATTTAGTAAATTAGTTTGTTTCTTCTTGTATCATTGCAGCTGTAATTTTTGGGGCCTATTTCTCTTACCCTTTATTTAACGCTTTCTGGGGGAGTGGACTCACAGGTCCTTCCACCCTGCTAGTCATGGAACCAGGCCAAATCAGCCCATAAACCATTGACAGGTATGAAGTGTTTACTCAGAAAAACCTGGTCATTATGTAAGAAATTGTCATAATATTAAAAGAGATGCAAGCAGAAGTCTACGTGTGAAGATTTTGTATGACTGAAGATAATGATCTTATTGGATGTTTTGTAGGACTAGGATTTTTCAGCGCTCATGTGGGAAATATTTGGAGAAATCAATGTAAAATAAAGTGGTAGCACTGACATAGCAGATGGTGTCAATTCATTTAAGTCTGATCTACAGAGAAAGTTAGTTCAGTATAAGATAGGATGTAAAAATGTCATTGTATATTAACCGTTTTCACATCATCAGCAAGTTAATTCTACTAAACTTTAGCTATTCAGACCTGTATCACTTATTTGGGCTTCATTTAATGATCAATTTCATTTCTAGTGTGATTCATTGTATTATAAAAGTAAAAATCTTAAATAAGGCTTATAAATTACTTATTTTTCTATTTGACCATGAAGAGGACTTGTTTTATTTTAAACATCTAAGCTGAAGCTAAATAAGATGAATCACATCCTCTGACTCTAAAATAAGGGTTTTTATTCCAAATTATGCATTTCAGAATGGAGAATATGGGCATCTACACAAGAAATCAATAATAAATTCCAAATTAACCTTCCATGTGAAGAGAGGCCTATTCACTGAATTCTTTTCACTGAATTGATAAAATCCTTATTCTGTCAAGAGGCAAGATAAGAACCCATACAGTTGTGGCTTTAGGGCTGTATTTAATCCATTACTGCAGTTTATGTTGTGTAAAGGGATTAAATAGTATATTAAAAAAAGTAAAAAATCTGTAATTAATATAGGCATACTCAGCTGGAAATATAACCAGTCAGGCTGAACACAACAGTATCTACTCTAGTATGTGTTCTAATCTGCCACTTCCCAACATTCATAAATTCCTACTAAATTACTTTTATTTTAAACATTGGTGCTGTTCTTGACTGGTAATAGGAGTTCAAAGAAAACGTCACTCATCAAAATGAAAAACAACTTGTTCCCTACTTTTTTTCTTGTTCCATTTATTGGCTAGAAATTTTGATAATGGCTTTTCCTGGAAGTTTTTGACAAATAGTGATTTAGTAACATTTGATGAGATACTTCATATTTGTACCACAAAGATTGTGTGCAATTGCTGTGAACAGCTGTGCAGCTATCCAACGTGACCCCAACAGGCTGGATAAATAGGCTGACAAGAACCTTGTGAAGTTCATCAGTGGGAAGTGCAGAATCCTGCACATGGAATGGAACAATTCCATGTACAAATACATACTGGGGAGTGCTCAACCGGAAATAAGCTCTGCAGAAAAGGACCTGGGAATCCTACTGAACATCAAATTGAACATGACCCAACAAAATGCCCTTGCCACAGGGAAGGCCAACAGCCTCCTAGGATGCATGAAGAGTTTTGTCATTGGGTCAGGAGAGGAGTTTTGACCCTATTCAACACTGGTGAGACCACACCTGGACACTCTGAACAAGTCTGGACTCTTCAGGATCTGAATCCTGATATACTGGAGAGACTTCAGCAATGGTCCCTAAGATGAGGAAGTATTTGGAGCATCTCCTGTTTGATTGAAAGTCTGATAGAATAGGAACTGTTCAGCCTGAAGAAGAGGCTCAGAGGGGCATCTTATCAACATGTATAAATATCTGAAGTGTATAGAACCAAATTCTTTTCTGTGGTGTGTAGTGCCAGGACAAGAAGCAATGTGCCACAGGAGGCTCCATATTGGTATGAAAATGTACTGCTCACAGTGTGAGTGACTAAGCACTGGCACAGCTGTTCAGAGAGGTTGTGGAATTGTGGACCATTTTTAACAGTGTGCTTAATTCTCATTTTCTCAAATGACTTGTTACTAACCATCCCTAAGAATCTAACTGTTCATGATTCTGCATAGAGCATATACAGAGCATATACACATGTACATATTCAAGAATCCATCTTTCAGTAATATGAAACTTATGCAAACTTATAAACTTATGGAAAGACTTATGGAAAGAGGAAGCTGTTCAATTGTATGAGGTTCAATAAACAATGGTGTATGTGGTGATGGAAATGGCAAAGGTATGTTTATCTCATAATAATAGTGAAAAAGTATGTTTTCTCTAAAACTCTCCCAAACATCTTCTCAACTACTATCATCCTGTAAGTGATTCACAGAATGGCATGGGTTGGAATGGACCTTAAAGATCATCTGGTCCATGCTCTCATGTATGTTCTCCTCTCACAGGTAAAATAGTACAGGTCAGATGTGAAGCTTATGGCATAATTTGGTAAAACAATTTTTACAGGAATTACCTAACTGATAAAAGAAACTAACACTAACACATTAAAGTATACACAAGGAGTTAAACAGAACTTCAAAGTATGTATGGAGCAAAACAACCAGTGTAATTGTTCAACTGTTGACAGAAAGATTTGGAAAGTCTTAAACTGCTGACAGGACAGTTAATGGGTAGTCATCTGGTTATTATTATTTCAGGTATCTATGTTTTCCTCTTCTGTAGGAAGATATCACACATAAGTCTCTCTCTTGCTCTTTTTTTTTTTTTCTCTCTCTCTTTTTTTTTTTTTTTTTTTCACCTGCAACCACAAGGCAATGGATTGTTATCTCAAACTTCACTCTGTTGACATCAGAGGATAACTCTTTTTCTCAGTGGAAATAAACCCTTGCCCTTCAAAACAATAAGTCATCATAGGGTGTGATACAAGAACAAGGTTAGAGAATTTTATGGCACCATCAAAGGCTAAGAAATTTTGGCAAGAACATTAGCAACCTGTGCTTGTGAAAACAATGACTTCAACTATTGTGATTCAACCAAATACCACTATGCAAACACCCAGCTTGCAAAAGTTTACAGTACAGATATGATGAAGTTATTATCACTATTTACTTACTGCGTATCACCCAAACTATGCTGGGCATGTAGGCAGATATATTCTGTACTGAGAGGGCTTTAATTCCAGTGAGAGATATGGCACAATAACAGAGAGTTAGAAAAACAGGTAGAGGAAACAGCAGGATGGGAAGAACATAATCTCAAAGGAAAGGCCAGGGAATTATATAACTCCGTGCAGAAAACTTGTTCCCCAATATATATAATATTTGCAAGTTTTAGTCATGATCATAAAAAGCTTAGTTTATCATGAACAAAGCAGATGTGTCTTGGAGTTGTTCATGGTATATTGTTTACTCAAAATTAGACAATGGAGTGAGAAAGGAAATATAGAACAGTGAACTACCGGGAACTCTCAGATACTTGGGGTTAAACTGCAGATTCTGTTATCAGACAAGAAAGAGCAGCTACTATGGTTGATTTGCCTACATTCACAGGTTCATGATCTAGTCATGGCTTTGATCATTCCACAGAATAGCGCTTATTCTCTCCCTTACTTTTTCTTTATTTCTTTTCCTGAATTTGATCTAGCAGCAGCTACAGGGACTGCAATGGTTCCTAAATGAAATTCTTCCTTGTAGCAAGAAAATTCTGCAGAGTTCAGGCCTAATATTGAAGTACACTTGATCCAGAGAGAATTTCTTTATGCATTTAAGTTGCAATATTACTTCTGTTTTCTATTCTTTACATAGAATTATTTAGGACTCAAAGTCTCGTTTCTTCCAATGTTGCTTATGCTTACAAAATCCTTAGTCTATTCGTGCTGTGAATTTATCTCTGAGCCAATATCAGATGTTGAAAAGTATAACATTTGTCTCAGTTCTTCACACTTAATATATGAGATTTCCTTGTGTCAGCCATGTCAGATAAGGAAACACTTTTTGCTTTTTCCAATAGGAACATGAAGGTAAGGGTGATTTCTGCTATACTTGAAATAAATAAGCCTGGATTCGACTTTATGAAAGTCATGCTCCAAAATTTTACATGGAGATTATAACTTTTTCTCTGTTCAATTTTTATGACTTTATTTTGAAGTGCTCTAGATTAATTTTGCTAATCCTTCTTATTTTTAATGCCCATCAACTATTTTCAATGCCAATAAATTGCTAGTGTTCATTTTTGGTTGGTGCTTATATGCATTTAGAATAACAAGTTTATTGAGTTAAAAGTTGATTTAAGATGGTAAGTGATCACAAAAGATATTTATCATGTTTGAAAATGAATGCAAAAACAACTGACAAATACAAATATTAGAAGAGCAAATCTGTCACTTCTGATCCAAAGGTTGCCTAGATGACCACTTTTTGTCCTTTTCCCGTCTCTTTGATAAGCTCTTTGAGGAGTCATCACTAGAAGTTTCCTATTTGCTTGGAATGAATCCAAGTGTAAAAGTTTTTACCATATTAGATCATGATTTCAACAATGATTTCTTTGCATTTTGCTTTTCTAATCTAGGTATTAGCACAGACCAGTAAAACAAGTTACAGAATCACAGAATCACAGAATGGCCAGGGTTGGAAGGGACCTCAGGGATCATGAATCTCCAACCCCCCTGCCACATGCAGGGCCACCAACCTCCCCATTTAGTACTAGACCAGGCTGCCCAGGGCCCCATCCAATCTGGCCTTGAACACCTCCAGGGATGGGGTGTCCACAACCTCTCTGGGCAGCCTGTTCCAGCATCTCACCACTCTCTCTGTAAAGAACATCCCCCTATAACTTCCAACCTAAATCTTCCCTCCCTCAACATAAAACCATTTCCCCTTGTCCTGCTGTTATCTACCCTTTCAAAGAGTTGATTCCCCTCCTGTTTGTAGGCTCCCTTTAGGTACTGAAAGGTTGCAATGAGGTCACCACCCTGCAGCCTTCTCTTCTCCAGGCTGAACAAGCCCAGCTCCCTCAGCCTGTCTTTGTAGGGGAGGTGCTCCAGTCCCCTGATCATCTTTGTGGCCCTCCTCTGGACCCTCTCTAATAATTCTCTGTCTTTCTTACTGGGGACTCCAGACCTGGACACAGTACTCCAGATGGGGCCTCACAAAAGCAGAGTAGAGGGGGAAAATCACCTCCCTGTCCCTGCTGGCCAACCCTCTTCTGATGGAGCCCAGGATACCATTTACAAGTTAAACAAAGCAAAATGATCCAGGAATTGTATGAATTAGTAGTTTCATTTCTTTGTTTTGTTTTGTTTTTTATTCAACTTGCTGTCTAAAATACATACAAAGGTTGTCCTTATGTTTTGAAAATTGTGAAATTTTGGCTAATTTAATATTTCTCCTTGTTTAATCATGTAGAAAGGATGATACAGTTAAAAATTTTATCTATAAATGTTCTGCACTATTCAAATATTCATTATTACTACTTGAGATTCCAGCCTGTCTTTAGGGCAGATGGGAAAAAAAAAAAAAGAAATTTTGTTTTGCCAGAAATGAAGTGGTAGTTCAAGAGTTTTGAACTCCTTGGTAATTTTATAATCTTCTAAATCTAGATTAATGGGATCTATGCTCAGTAGAAAGAAAATTTTCAACTGTACTACATCATCCAAGTCACGTGACATGATTTTACATTGATATTTTGCCAGCAAAATGCTACGTATTCTCATTTATACTATAACATTTCCCTTGATGTGGAAAATGTATGGTATACAGGAATTATAGTTTGTTTATTATTGTATTATAGCCACACAAGAACGGAAAACATACAAATTTCAGAAATAATATATTGATTCTGAAGTTGTCTATCCTATGATTCTACACATTTGTGTGTACCTGTATGTGTGCATAGAGTATTACCAAATATCAGTATGATAAAAATTGGAGTGGACATCTGTGTCCATGTTCTCCAACCCCTGCCCTAGCTGGGTCATCCAGAACAAGTTGCCCAGGACAATGTCATGCAGGTTGTGAACATTTCTAAGGAGGCAGACCCTGAAAACTTGCAGCCTGTGCCAGTGCTCCATCACCCGCACAGCATAGAATTGTTTCCTGATGTCTTAATGGAACCTCCTGTATTCCAGTTTGTGCTCCTTGCTTGTGGTTCTGGCCCTGTGCACCACTGAAAAGGGCCTGAATCCATCCACTTTGTGCCACTTTGAGCATATATATATTGATAAGAATATCTTTTGTGCTGCTTCATATAGGAAAGGTGATCCAGTTTCTTGATCATCTGGATGATCCTCCATAGAACTTTTACTAGAGCATTTGTGTCTTTATTGCACTGTGGAGTCCAGAATTAAACACAGTACTCCACGTGCACACTCACCAGTTCTGAATAGACAGGAAGTATCGCTTCTCTTGTCCTGTTGTTGACATTTTGCCTGATGCAGCCAAGAATACTGTTAGCTATCTTAGTGGCAAGGGCACATTGTTAAATCACTCTCAGCTTGGTGTCTACCAAGACTCTTAGGTCTGACACACTTATGTATTTATATATTCACACAGGCACATATGCATACAGTTAACTATAAAGAAAAAAATGATCTTCATGGTGTTTAAAAACACCGCATTGATTATATCAAAATTAAAAGATTTTATGTAGCATTTAGTGTTATTTCACACATTCTATTATGCAAGGTGACTTTAAAGCACTTTTATTTAACAGAGATTTTGCATTTTAAGTGCATGCAGCTTATAATCAGGAGACACATTTTATAATTTTATCTGGAAACAGAATCCCTAGTGTAATGGCCAGTATCATTGGTAAATTATTTTTTTTAATGCTGTATATGCCAAATTACACACATATAAATACAAAAAGTGTACACATTCTGTTAAAACATTTTCATTATTGAATGTAAATTACACTATTTTCTTCATGCTTATTCTTCATTTTTGTACAAAGATCAAGCAAATCCAGACTCCTTTCCCCTTAAAGTATCTCTAAAATTGGATACATTTGAAATGCAGTATTTTGTACTGAAAATTGCTACACTGGACTAAATTCTGAAGAAAGCATAAGGCATTATTTGTTTTTACAAAAGTTGAAAAGATTGCACAAAAGTAAAGAATCTTACTTCTGTGAAGCACTTCTGGCTTGTTCTGTTTTAAGTTTTCCCTAAAAGCATTTCATCTGTATTAGGTATGACTATTCTTTCTGCGTTTCTGAGTTCATTTGCACTTTCAAAGTCCTGCAGTGCCAACTTCAATGCTACCATTCCTTTTGGTGGTATATAACGCCTCAAATCCATCTGCATAATAGCCTTTAAATTATATTATATTCTTTGAAGTGTAACTCAGTTACATATGAAGCACAAGGTATTGCAGTGGGGTTTATGAACCATAAACCTAAGTTGCTTTCTGCACTAGCCACCTCTCCTGATGTTCAGTGCCATAGAAAGCTT
The DNA here is from genome assembly GCA_035772895.1 of Perdix hodgsoniae. Classification (NCBI taxonomy): domain Eukaryota; kingdom Metazoa; phylum Chordata; class Aves; order Galliformes; family Phasianidae; genus Perdix; species Perdix hodgsoniae. Next base: position 244,777 of record JAPSGF010000113.1, on the reverse strand, counting down.
TGTAAATGAATGAGACTGACTTCACAACTTTCGAGCTAGGAGCAGAAGATTTGCATGTGGGAGATATGTCAGGCAGGCTCTCTACCAGACTTAGACTTCATTTAAATTCCATTCTTTGAATCATCATGTTCGTTTGTCACAGCTATTGACAGCTGCTATCTGATCAGTCTGTGAGTGCCAGTAGTATCTTGGCAACAGCACATAAATAGCTTTCCCCCCTTGTGAGTAAGACCAGTCTGCACTGACAAATTAGAAACGTGCTAAAGACAAAATAAACTGATATTTTGGGCCAGATTGTCAGGCTTACAACTGCACTTGCAGACAATTATTACATTTTTCTAAGCAGCTGACAGAAGATTCCTTTGGAATGAGAGAAAACAACTTTGAGATACCATATTTTTGCTCCGTAGCCTCCTTGTTACTTACCAGTTTGAGAGGAGGGTGTTCTGGGTTGGGGGAAGGTGGGCAGGGAGGGTTGTTACCCACAGCCATTTGGGTGAGATTAAAGCCACCTTTCACACAGGCAGTCAGTATGCACAGCGCAATGAGTCCATCCTCCATGAATCATCTTCCCAGACCCTTGTCCTCTTGGAGTCAGGTGTGTTATGTTGGTTTTTACCCACAGTCAAGCTTGTGATTTCTTGCCTGTGTCATCCCTTCACTCCCTCCAGTTACAAGAGTATGATATTTGCTGTGACCAGGATACTCTTTTGCTTTTCTCAGTCAAAGAACTGAGAACACTCCAAGACTCCATCCCTATCCATGCTGAAGGAAATGATATAGTAGGTACTCAGATATCGCTGAGTTTCTAAATTCTCCAAATTTGTCAGCAACTTTAGGATTTAATTCACTAGAATAAAGGGTGTATTCTTGTGGGGAAACCTGCAGAAAGCATTGGGAAAAGCAGTTTGTATATTTTATGCAAGGTATGGCTGAGAGCTAGTACAGAAGCCTGAATTTACTTTATTGATAAATTTACACTGAAGCTACCAACCAATTAAATTAGTATTTAATTTCACATCTTCATGATTGTGTTTTACCTAACCCAAGGGAAAGGCCCACCTTTATTTTTCTATTTCTCAGAAATTTTGTAGGAAAGATGAACTTCACTCTTTTCTAAACCAAGTGATATCTAAAAGGTTTTCAGATTTTTTTTGTGTATAAATTCACACGTTTTCAAAACCTACACTCTTTGAAAGATTATTTTCATTTAGATCATGATGTCCAACCTTCTGGCTTGCCTGGGCTGCATTGAATGAAGAGGAATTTTCTTGAGCAACATACACAAACGTCATTCTGAAAGTAATGCCTGCTATTTGTTTCAGTGGATACTACAACAGATATAAAGACCACAATCACACTATTTGGTAGTACAAATTCTCATTTATAAATCACTATTTTTCAACAAAATCATCCCCATTAGTTCTGTATTTTTTTTATCAGTGATGGACAGGATCCTTCTTGCTGCTCTCATGAAAACCTGCCCCAGTGGAGGTGACCACTCACCAGGTTTTCATTACTAAAATGCACCACCCGCCACCTCACTGTGTTCACATCCACTGTTTGGTCACCACCGATGTTCAGCATCGATGAATATCAATGAGTGCCATTTTTCCACATGGAGGAATTCAGTGTCAGCCATTTGCTTCATATGCACTTCCATCCGTGTCAAATGCTCATTTATCAGACTGCTTCTCTGCTGCTATCTGTCACACAGCAACAAAGTGAAATGGAATATTGGCAGGAAGGTGTGAGAGGTAGATTGTGTTTTTGTGGTGGAAATTTCCAGTATTTCTGTATGTAACATAAAATAAGTTGCCTTTCACAAAGAAAGCTCCTGAACAGCATAAGGTTAAGACTGGGGCGTTCCGACCTAGGTAGAATTGGCATAGGCACTAGGTAAGATAATTATATAGGATACAGGAGAGTCTGGTACAGAACAGAACAAATGTGCTAATTCTTGAGAATATTGTCCTCTGTCACCATAAAAAGTACAGAACATACCTAAAAACAGTGGGTTGGAAACAGACATTGTATGGAAATGTAAGGTAGAAACAGCATTGGAAGAATGTGAACCTGAGACACTCAACCAGAGAGTGCCAGTAGAGGCATTAGCTGTGTCGGACCCAGGGTATATAATGGAATGGATTTCACTGACTAGTCGCACAATTTCTCTCTTGTCAGTAGGGGGTGTACACCCATTTTTGCAGTAATGAATAAACTGCTCTTCCCAGAGATTGTTTCCTGATTAGAAATTTTTGATCTTGAGCATGTTTCTCACAAAGGTTCAACCTCTACTTCTATACCACCAACACTCTCCTCTGAGGTCGTGGACCAATATAAAACAGGAGGCATTACTTCTGGACAAGCCCTATACATAATATAGTCAGTGTGTATCACTAAATAAATAAATATATATATATATATCTTTTATTTCTTTTATTAAAACATAAAGAAGAAGAGTAACAAAAACACAAAATTAGTGGGATATTTGACCTTGTTTTTGTGAAACTAATGCATCGATGACTGGTTCAGTGGTAGGGATTTCAATTCACATTGAACTCTCAAAGTGTTTGTAAGACATTTTTAAGTGAAATTTTATTTTCCCTGTGCTACATCCTTGAAAACAGTTGCTCACAAAAGTATGTGCTGCCGAAAAGTGCTGACATGAATAAGGTGTGACTGGGAAGCGAGAGATATTTCTCTCTGGTAAATCAGGAATTATAGAAGTCTAGTAAAGAAACATGATCAGATTTTCGAATTGAATATCTGATTATAACTCTATGCATTCCATTTGAAAATTTTCAGGTCATGTATTTCTGTTGATTATAGTTGGAGTCAAAAATATACAAAAAATTTGATGCTTTTTTAGCAAATTTGAAACTTGCTCTCAAATTCTTTCATCACAAAGCAAAGCAAGAATGTATATTTTGCTGTTCACAGAACTGAGTTCAGCCAGTGTATCAAAATATATACAATTATTTGTCATAGCTTGAGCTGGCAGTGAACTGTGCCCTTCCTGTACTGTGGTTTCAGCTCAGATAGAGTTAACAGTGCAATGAAGTTTGGTTGGTGTTGAGTGATGGGTGCGTCCCCTAAGTAGGGCTGAGCTGCTCAAGGGCAGAGCATTGGGCAGAGGGTAGTCACATTGCAGTCTGTGGTCTACAGGTTGGGCGAGCTTGAAGACTTTTCCCTAGGTCCTGAATTAGGTCTTTCCAGCTCTTCTACTGAGAGCTTACATGTACATTCATTAGGTTTGGTTAACTCTCATCAAAACCAGATAGCAAGGCATAACTAGATTTAACGTTTTATTCAGTTTATTTTTCCTTTGAATCCAATTTTAATACCAATGTCTGAATCACTTCTGTGCCTGAAACTCACAGGAGTACTTCTTTGACAGTGAAATGGCATCCTTAGAGAGTGTATAAAAATGGTATCAGATGACTCATTTAAAATCAAACTGGACCAAACTTTCAGGAACATAGTGCAGGGAATTATCTAGCTTTCTGAATAGCTAAAAATTACCTCCAGATCTTTTGTACGTCTACTTTCTACTATTCATTGATTTCCCATGTTCACTGTCCCAGTTTAGTTTGTCAAGCACATGCAAACTTTTTTTCAAAGTACTACTACATTTTCTTTGTTTTTATTTTTTAAATATCTTTTGTTCATTTTAGGAAACATAATTCATCCATGCAAAGAAGATCTGTTATTTGCCTCAAGTGTTCATGTCTTCAGATAATGAAATGATAATTCTGAAATATGTGTTTTTTCCTTTTGTCTCACATTACAGATTTATTCTAAAGCATAATTATTGATATAAAATGTTTTTGTACTTTCTTTTAAAAATAACAAATCCAAGATAAATATAATAATTTTTCACTAATGGATCCTAAGCCTACAGAAAATTGACTGCTAGGAAAACTTATTTTCTGATTGAGGTTATTCATTACAAATATTGTGTAGACCAACCAACCAACCAACCAAACAACAACAACAACAACAACAACCAACCAGAACAAAACGAAACAAAAAAACCCCCACAAAAAACAACTACCAAAAAAGCACGCTACAAAGAAGAATAATTCTGTTTGATGTATTAGTTTCTATTTATACATATAAACACATACAAAGCAATGAACTTTCTAGAACTAAGTGGAAAAAGCTTTTCATATGGGAAGCATATTTCACAGATGAGCGATACTGTAATTATAGTAATGTTTCAATATATGTTGATTTTAGCATTATCTATAATAGCTCCCCCAGAAGACAAAGTTTATCTCAAATAATTCAATAGTTCAAATGTAAAAAATGAGGAAAAAGTCAACAAGGAAGCCATGACCTTTTTTCTATTCTTGTTGAAGTCAGCAAAAAAAAGACTGGAACCCTGTCTTTATGTTCCAAGGGTATAAAAAACAAGGTAACCACTGATTTAGGCAGACCTACGCAGTTGTAACTGTATTGCCTTTCTCCTGGAGCCTGAATTCAGAATGCAGAAAAAGAACATCAAATTTCTCTATGAAAGTGTACAAATAATTTTATCGAACTCTTTCATGCATGTTATATTTCTAGCTCCAATTAACACTACTAACTTTGATATCCCAAACAACTAACCAGCCACTTTAACACAGGTGCTTGCTGAACATGCTTTCATTATCTTGTTTTCATGTCCTGCCAACTGGAGCATTTACTGCAAAAGCAGCCAGTCCAGTTGGAAACCAGCCAGATGGCAATGTTATCACAATATAGCGTGACAAGGCCTAGAGCTGTGATTCCAGGACCACATATGCTACATGCTACTGGACCTTTTATGAACCTTTAACACATGTGGAATTTGTGTACATATGCTAAGTTTTATAGGTTATTTCCACTGATACTGCAGAATGTACTTAGAGTGTCCACAGGGGAAGGGGATTGGTCAAAGTTCTTCTGCTCCAGACAAAATGACTAGACTCTGAATGGCAAAAGTTGAGATTTAGGGTTTTCCTTTCCACTATTTCAGACATTTACCACATCACTAAATCCTTATGTTGATCTTTACCCCTTTTACTATTTGATGACTAAGAGTTCTTTGAAATGTGCACACAAATATCATATCATGCAGTGTTTTCCCATTCTCCTTTTCATCTGCATATATGTCTGAGGTCTGTTTATAGGCTATGGAAGATACTGAGAAACATTATGGAAACATTCATTACTCATCCCTAAGAACGAAGTCCACAGTAACTACTGAGTTTATGTATTTTTAGCACACTGCATCTGGTCACTAGAATGTAATGTGCATAAAAAATGGAGTCCAGATTCTATTTGGAAAAAAAAATAAAAATAATAATAATTCCAGCAAACCTTAACATATGAATGCCAAAAGTCAAACCATCAGCTTGTGTTACATTATGGCATTATTTTCTGTGATTATGTGTATGACTGAGGAACTGAAAACAAAAATCTAGAAGCATCATAAAAATTTGTCATTTAGCACTTCAGAAGATAAATATGGAATAGTTTTTTTTGCTAGGTATGGAAAGAAGTGTCTTCTAGTTATGGAAAGTGTGTGAAAAGTGCATTATGTACTTCATCAGGTTACTTAAAGACTGATTTCCTTTTGGTTTTCTTTGTGAGGGTGTGGCACCTGCTTGTTGCACTGTGGATCAGCCTTACATTCATTGTTTCTGTTGTGCTAGATGTACAACTTGAACCCAATATCTATATGTCTAAACTACTTTTTTAGGGTAGTGAAGTATTAAACAGACTATTTTTTTCCCCTTGCATTATGCTCTGTATCATAGAATCATAAAATCATAGAATCATAGAATCACTCAGGTTGGAACAGACCTTAAAGATCATCGAGTCCGACCATGATCCTACTATCCTAACAAACAGCCCTCCACTAAATCATGTCTCTGAGCACCACATCCAAATGGTTTTTAAACACATCTGTGGATAGTGACCCAACCACCTCCCTGGGGAGCCCATTCCAGTGCTTGACAACCCTTTCTGTAAAGAAGTGTTTCCTGATATCCAACCTAAACTTACCTTGGTGCAACTTAAGGCCATTTCCCCTTGTTCTGTCACCTGTCCAGTGAGACCAACCCTGCTCTTGCTGTAAGCACCTTTCAGTTACTGCAAAAGAGCAATAAGGTCTCCCCCTAGCCTCCTTTTCCCCAGATTAAACAGCCCCAGTTCCTTCAGTCTCTCCTCATAAGGCATGTTCTCCAAACCCTTCACAAACCTTGTTGCCCTTCTTTGGACCTGCTCCAGCACCTCAACGTCCTTTCTGTACTGAGGTGCCCCAATCTGAACACAGTAATCGAGGTGAGGCCTCACCAGTGCCGAGTACAGGGGCAAGATTACTTCTCTAGTCCTGCTCATCCCACCATTCCTGATACAAGCCAGGATGCCTTTGGGCTTGTTGGCCACCTGGGCACACTGCTGGCTCATATTCAGCCAACTGTTCATCAGTACACGAAGGTACCTTTCCATCTGGCATCTTTCCAGCCACTCCTCCCCAGATGAATAGTTTGGGAATGGTTTGGGTTGGCAGGGACTTAAGAGATCATCTTGTTCCAGCCCTACTGCTACACGCAGTGACACTTCCCACTAGACCATGTTGCTCAAAGCCTCATCCAGCCTGGTCTTCAATGCTTCCAGAGAGGGGACATTCATAAGCTCACTGGGCAACCAGTTCCAGTGTCTCACCACTTTCACAATAAAGAGTTTCCTCCTAATATCTAGTCTAAATCTATCCTTCTGCAGTGTAAATCCATTTCCATTCCCGTTGCTACATGACTGTCTATCAGAAGAAATGGTGATTTACTTGAGGCTGTTGAAAATTGGTACAAATGATATGCTTCAGAATGTAAGTTCTGGATCCAAATAAATACTGTCTCAAAGAATTGGAATATATTTTATTTTATTTTTGTTTTTATTTTTTCAGATTCATTGTTACCTCTTGATCAAAGAGCTGTTAAATGAAACAGCTGGGGTAGAAATTCAAGACATGCCTCCATAGGAAATTTCACTGACACAGATCTGTTGCACATCTTAAGGACCCATGCTCTCTGTGATGCACATAGGTTCTTCTATGTGCATGAGCATGACACTGAGCATGAACTGATAAGCCTTATGAGAGTGAGGGTACCTCAAGCACCAGGCAAATGTACTGGGGAGTCTCTGGGAACTTTTACATGGCTTTTTCCTTCCATTACTTCAATCCAGGATCAGCACCTTCAGAAGGAAGAAAAGCTGAGGGACCTGAGCTGGATCAGCCTGGAGAAGAGAAAGCCTAATTATAACTTTTCACTATTTAAAAGGGGATTTTAAAAAGGAAGAGAATCACCTTTTTACAAACGTACAAAGTGATAGGACAAGGGGGAATGGTTTTAAGTTCAAGGAGGGAGGGTTTAGATTGGATGTCAGAGAAAAGTTCTTTACAAAGAGAGTGGTGAGGTGCTGGAAATGGGTGTACAGAGAGGCTGTGGATACTCGGTCTGGAGGTGTTCAAGATCTGGTCTTAGTACCATATTTGGAGATTGGTGGCCCTGCATGTGGCAGGGGGTTGGAACTTGATGATCCTTGGGGTCCTGTCCAATCCAAGCCATTCTATGATTCTTTCTATGATTCACTTTCTCCAGTGTCTCATAGCATAGCAGTGTGTGACAAGCTGCAGGTACAAACAGAGCATATGCATTTTCCTCTATAGATATTTCCCCAGGACCTTCTTTTGTCAGGGCTTTCCTAAAATAAGATTCTCAATTTATTAAGTTTTCTCTGCTTTAAAAATTTGCTATAACTTGCACATGAATAAAATCCTTTTTGTTCTATCCAAAGTATCATCTAAAGAATGCTTTGTGAATGATTTGTGATGAAGGAAGCAGGAGTTTTAAGAAGATAGACTCCATATTTTTGCAGCAGCTGGAAACTAGATATTGCAATATTCCTGCAATGTCTTTTAGTGAAAGAGAGGGTGTTTCCTGAAGAGGAACAGAAGGAACAGGCAGTCAATCATAAATCTGGCATGATCCGTGAGATGTGAAGCTGTGAAAGAGTGGGAACACAGAAAGCTTTCTGCTGAGCTGCAGCTATGTGAACTCTCTGTAATGGATTTAGGTATTGATCTTGGAATATTTATTCATCTTCAGGTTTTCAGTGAGCTGTCAGATTTATCTGAATTAACAAGTAAAATTTTGGACTTGCTGTGTAAATGTAAAATTTCATAATTCTTCTGTTCAAGATTTTCTTTATGCCTTGCTTCTTGCCTTGTGCAGATGAGGAAAGATCGGGGGAAATTTTTAATACTTTTGCTTTTCTTTTCATTTTGCTAATACATTCATTCACCCTCAAATCAACAGAAGCATGAATCTCGGAGTAATCTCTCCTGAGTATCTTGAAATGTTCTTTCCTGTGGCTGCCACATTAACACTTACAGGTCTGTGCCACAATACAAATTAAATACTAAAACAGTACTGAAGATTTGATGTAAGGATTTACTCTAAAGACTTGAGACCGAATTCTTTTTGATAGTACTCACTCTCAAAGCCAACAGTATAAGGAAACGTAGAAATGAGGGCATAAGTTCTGGTTCTTTGAAGTATTACGGAGTTGTTGCTTTGCAAGGTTTTCATGATCATATCATGGAAGAATACTACACAGCATGAACTGGAAGAAAGAAAATGGATCTGCACAAATTTTTATTCATATACAGCTCTGAAACATCAGATATATGAAATAAAAAAAATAAAAGGAAGTGGGAAGATCAAGGACCAAAGCACATCAGGAAATGGTACTACATTCTTATTCAGTTGAGTGAATTCTGATCCTCTGTGCAGGCAGACAGTAGAGATTAACTCTGTTGATGCATCTGCAGGGAAACCTGTCCCTGTGTTTCAAGCTGCACTTTAAGGTACAGTAAGCAATTTTCCATTTTCAGATAAAGCTGTCAAGACAGAAACGAGTGGACTTTCCTCAGTGGTTTAAAAGCCATCCAGATAAATCTACAAGCACACTGAGTGAGCCTTGTCCCGGAAATAATTATCAAAATATTATAATTTCCTTTCTGTGACCTTCATTTGTCCAAAAAAGGCATAGTATTTTAAAATGAATTTAGTTTGATTACATATATATCACTCTATTTGTAGCTATTACTAGTGAAAGGGTTTCATTCCATGGTGTGTCAGAATGCTGGCACTGAGAACTTTTATGACAAATTATCAAGATGTGATGAATCGCTTTTAAATGATGAATTTGAGCTATATATTCATTTATTGTCAGGCCCATGTTTATTTACAATGAGGTAGTTAGTACTCCATACTTAGAATTAAATTTTCCAACTCATAAGAGAAAAAACAAAGCTAATGAGAATTAATCATATAATTATCTGGCACTTCCTTTTCTATTTCAATTATTAATAACTAGTTTTTATTATATGTATACATGTATATACATGTACCAGAAGATACACTTTTATGGTGTGCAATCTAATTTCTTAAGGTGTGTTACAACCTTTTGGGTAAACTCTGCAAGGGTTAATTGTGTTCATTCTCTCTTCTTTCCCCATTATTATTTATTTACTGGAGAGACTGTAAAAGTTCTAAACCCTGTATTCTGTTCACTAATCTTTTACACAGTTCTATACTAAGTCTTGGAGCTACTGTTTAATGTCAAGTAAATAGAACCCTTATTCTTCATATAATAAATTATTTACATTTATTATACATATACACATGCATATGTATGTTTGTATCATGTAATTCCGGCCTACATATTTCTGTTTTCTTGAATAGTATAAGACTGAAGATTATAAACTTACTAACGCAGAGAAGATTCATTTTCTATAGGTCTAGAAAATACCTCAGTGTAGTGTTAGACTATAGTCATAGAGAAGTGTTATGTTCGCTCTCAGAGACATTGCTGGTATCACTGAGTTAATGATACAGTGCATATTAAACAGTTTATAAAGGAGAAATGACAGCTTTCCATCTGGAAGAAAGCCAGGATGTAGGAATACTTTCCAAGATGTTGTGATGTAGCTAGAAAAACACTAAAAGAGAATGTTAACTAACAAAACTGCATACTCAAGTCGGGCTAAAAAAAGAGTTTAGGCCACTTGTGGGTTTAAGGTGAGCAATATGCTATCAAATATTGGAGAAAAACTGAGATTTAAATTCATTATAGCATTGCATTTTTGTATGGAACATTCCTTTACTAGAAATATCATGGTGTTTTAAGTATTCTATCAAAAATTTATATTTTTCCCTGACATGAAGTGCCTCATCACAGCATTAATTCTTATGTGTGCTATATTAAGCTGCAAGCAAACACAGATTTCAGGAAAAGATCTTGGCTTATATTTGCATATCACAAAAGTATACTTCCTTGGTACATTGAGATGTTTGCAAAATTCATAACATGGATTCATTTTGTCCACTGTTATGAACAGTTTTTAATTAATTTAAGATATTCAGTTGGATCTGTCTTTAACGGCTGTAGCTCTTAAATATAACAATAATCCTTTGGGATAAACTCATAAAAGGATTCAGATATTAAAGTGACTAATTCCTAAAAGCCTTATTACCTCTTGGAATTCTACTTTGCTTGATGCATAGAGAGTGTTACAAATCAAACATCTCAGAACCTGAATAAAAAATGTATAGTGAAATACAAAACAAGCTAGAGTGTACTCTACAATAGGAAGTACAGAAGACTTGGGCTAAAACTGGATGCTATTTTCAGTATTCATAGATGTATTTTTGTCCAGAATGGTTGCATAATTCAGTGAGCCTTTATTTATTTATTTATTTGTTTGTTTGTTTGTTTGTTTGTTTGTTTATTTATTTATGTTTTTGAAAGAAAAATGGATATATTGATAGAAAACCAATCAGTCTTCTAGTTTTTCCATAGTCATGATATCCAAGATGAGATATTCATGCTGAAATTTCTATTTCTTTGCCTGAATGAGGATTTATAGCTAGGCATTGCATTTGACAGTTAAAAGCTCTAATCCTCCTTAAGATAATGGATCTATGGAGAAGGTCTTTTTCATACTTTTCTGCTAAAAGCTTCTGTTTTGCAGAAAATAAATCAATTATTTGGAAAATTGCCTACATCCAGTCTAAAAAAACAACTAGAAGGCTATAAATTCATTCTCCAGCATTGTCTCTTTGAAATGTATATTTAAATCACTTATTGAAATAGAGTAGCAAAGCATGCCAAAAACAATCCACTTTGTCTGTGAGGGAGGATTGCTAGACTCAAATCCTTATGGTATTTCATGTAGTAGAAGAGTGACTTGAGCAAGCTGTCTTAAACTGGAAGCAATGCTTTCATCAAAATAATTACTAATATGAATCCATGCTAATTGTATAACATCAGCAATAATCATTTTTAATTTCAGTATCTAGTAATTTTAAATATTTCATAAGTTCTTGTGTCACCACCTAGACCAAGTCAGTCAGACTTTAGTGTAAATGCTGACTTAAGGACACCACCAAGTTCCTGATGTCTCAGTGGTCTAGCCAAATTCAACTAAGGCATGGTTGATCATTAATTTATTTAGTGATAAACTTAAGAATTACTGTGTTTGATATTTTTAGAGCAAATTTAGTGGGGCTAGGATTTGAATGCAATATATATGTTTTTAAAAGTACTTGACTAAACATTTTTGTAGCTAATGAATACCTCTTTCAGATATCTCTTGAAAAAAGAAGATCAAATTCTTTTTTCTACAATAGCCTTGCTGAGGGTGAAAAATTTCAGATCTTTTATATCTTTTTCTTCAATAGGTCTAAAAGGGACAGAAAATAAAAGCAGAGCTGTAATGAATCTGTCCTTTCCATGTTAACTAACCACATTTGATTGTGGGAAGATAACTGAGTCTCAGTGTCAGCCAACCTCCCCCTCCCCCCCCCATGGTGGGGGGCAGTGTATCCGTCTGGGGTCATATCTGCCACATGAGAATAGGAAATTAAATGTAATAGCTTAAATCATAATAACACAAAAAGAGAATTAACTGTGGGACAATAATTAATAAAAAAGATATACACAGGCAAGCTTCCCTCCAAGTCACAACAGGGGCACACTAAGGAAGTTGTTCAGAAGGCATCCTGTTGGGCACAGATATTGGAAATCATCTTCAATTGCAATTTTCCTTGTTTGTATTAGCTCAGGTTGAACTTGCACTATTAATTGAACACTCTTTTACGTTTTTTGTTGTTCTGTTTTTGATGAAAACTTAAGAGCAAAATTTCATTCCCTCTCTCTTCAAAACAAATGGAAATAGATTTTATGATCAGTAATTCTTCATTTTATTACTCTGCTTAAAGAATAATATAAAATGTAGATCTATGATCACAAGTATGAATTTAATTTTTTAAATTATAATAGCTTTTTGTTGTTGTTGTTTGTTTTTTTTGTTTGTTTGTTTTTTAATCTTGGGCAGAATAAGAGTATAATAATATGTGAAACATGGACATTAGATTGCAGTGACTTATATTGGGACTAACCACTATGTTAGCACTACGCACTAAGAACACTGGAAATCTTGCAAAAGACCTGTTACTACTCCTTGATTATGTTCCCATCATGTTTGGAAAAGCAGCAGAAGTATGAGAATTATAATTAAAAACAACGAGTGAACCTTTGATGTTTAGCCATATCACACTATGGCGTGGGATATCACTGTAGATCCAAGGGTATTTTGGCTTATGGCAGAAGTGGAAAAAGAAAATAGAAAGACTAGAACTTGGGAGATATCAGAGAAGCCTTAACTCATTTGGATCTAAACCCAAGAGGTTCTTTAATATAATCTGCAGTTCCTAAAAATAATGTAATGCTGCTTCGTTGTGATATACCTGTGATAATATGAAGAGAGATAATTAAACTGATAATAATTAGTTTGCATTGGCAGTTACCTGCCCCTTGAATTCCAATGATATTTTGTGAAAGTAAGATCAAAATCCTGTCATGTCATCTCCTCTCCAGATATAGTTATGTCAACTATTATAAGACACTATTAAAAGCTGTGTAAAATTAAATATAAAGAGAAAAGAACTCTAAAAAACAAACAAAAAAACACCTCAAAAATCAAACTTCAAAAGCATTCAGTTGTTATCATTTGTGCACTGGATTTTAGCCAGAAAAGAAATGATAAAGAGAACATTAAGTATGAGTATTAACAAGATCATCCCACCCTATTCAATTTATGTTTCAGGTAGTGTATATAAACAACAAAAAATTAGGGTACAGTGGCTTCTGAATATACATACATGAATTAATACATAATGTATTTGTAGACCAATGTACTCGATTTCTGTAATGAGCTATGACATATTTTATTTTAAAATCCTTTGCTAATTGTATTTTTGCTTTGATTACAAGGAAGTTACTGTCATAGTTTTTTCAGCCCCTCCTTTTGAAGTTATATCTGTGTACACTGTTTTGTCTCCTATGATTTATAAGCTGTCCCAAGCTTAAAAAAGAAAGCTCATATAAAATCTGATTACTCTTGGTCAAATTCTAGATTTTTATATTAATTTCACAGCATGACTTAACCTCAAAGAACACTACAGATGAAAACACTCAAGTTTGAGAAACCAGAACCTTTTCTTGATCTAATCTTACATTTCAGTGTAGTCTTTGGGAAGCATTTTGTCCTTGTGTACCTTCATTAAGCACAATCCCTACTATTTTTTTAATGTTCCCTATGGTTTGCAGTCTTGCCAATCTTGATAATTTAAGTGTCTTTAAACAACTAAAAAACATAACTAAAATGTCAACATTTTTTTTTTTTTAACTGTCTTGTTTCAATATATTTCTTGATTCCACAGAGCAAACAAACAAACAAATCTGATATTTCAGAATTTGCAGGTTAAGACTTGTACACTAATAAGCCTGAGCTTGGTTTTGGAAAAGATGCACATTTTTTTCAGTACATGCTTGAAGTGCTAAATAATATTTAGTAAACTGGGCATTCCTGACTTTCAGGCTTATTTTAAACCCCATTACTGCCTAGCTTATAGCCTGTGATAAACTCAGCTTCTTTTCCTCCAGCACTATGACATTATTCCACACTAACTATTAAACAATTGAATAGTATTACTGAATACCAAAGAATATTTTCGTATATTAGTATCATAGAATATTTTTTATATATTTAGTTTTCAATTTATTTATTGAACAGGGATCTCTCAAGTTTTCAGCCTAGTTCAGCTTTCCTTCTTCCCTGTTTCACTTTATGATTTCCAACTCTCTCAGACTTGAGCTGCAAGCCCATGCCCTAATGGTGCCTCTTTTTACACTACCTGTTTTCCCTGAACTCTTCCCTTTGAGTGGTAGCATGTGAAAATTTTGCCTCTGATCTCTTCCAGATGGTGGTTTTTCCTTCTTGATTTTGAAGTATTTTTAACATTTGTTGGCTTTTGTATTCTCTCATGAAGGAGAGTGCAACTTACTGATGAGGGAGTTATTCTATGTGACTTGCAGAACCTGTTGGGTGAAACTGCCCATGGGGTAGCATAAGCACTGTCATGCTTATTCATTGCTTCTATCACCTATGTTAGCATGACAAGACACACGAGACACACGTCACACAGGCTTCTCTTAATTCCTCTGAAATGTGTGAGAACTTGTTTTCAGAGGAGTATGTATGTGGGTGTGCTTGAGGTCACTTACCTGCACAAAGACCTGTACTATTTCCAGGACCCAGTGTAAAAATGTGACCCTGCTGTTCAGTTCTGTTATTCATACACTCCTGGATGTCTGTTTGTAATGCTGAGGAGGATTTCCCAGACAGGTTTGCAATACATTTAAATATTATGTGTAAATGCAATGAGCCTGAGGCTTCCAGGAAGCTGCAGACTAACTGTGCATGTGTTTCTCAGTAATTTTTACATCATATTTACAGTGCACACACAGGCCATCTGTGAAACACATGCATAGTGCATCCGTTGGCCTAATTGCAAATGCACTGCAAAGTTGATACGCGCATGTGGAGTGGATATGTCCAGATTTTCTCCACTACTGCTCTGATTAGGATGCCAGACATCAAGAAATCCTGAACAAATGTCAAAAATTTTTTATTTCCCTTTGGATATATGTTCCAGGCAGAAAAAAAAAAAAAAAAAAAAAAAAAAAAAAGATATGTTCAGGAGAACTGAAACATATGGTAGTCTATCCGGAACAGACCACACTAAATGACTTAGTCACGTCTTGATGACAGAACACAGGAGGGCTGCGTCCAGATGCACCTTCTGGCTGCATCCCAGTTTCATACTGGGTGATTACCAGGGCTTTGTGGATTTCACGGTAAGGAAATCTAGATATACGGGTCAGGGAAGGAACACCCATATCATCCAAATAAGTCCCTGATCTGTGCAATCAAGAGAGAAGGAATCTGGGGCAGGCTATGGAAGTTTTCAGAGCAGGAGTGAAGATACATCCTCACTCACATGATGTTCTGGCAAAACATTTATTGCACTCAATATTTTCCCATATGTTACATACATTTTTTAAAGAAAAAGCCCAGTGCTTTCAGTGAATGTAGTTCTAACAACAGGAGGATATTTTTGCTTGAAAAACAAGGGGATAGAGAGCTTAGTTGCTGGGCTGTTATTGATTTTTAAAGCTCACAGTGAGCAGCTACAACACTACAGTTCAAGAAAGGAAAATGAAACATTTAGAAAACAGAGTGAGTTCAGACATTTGTTCTTACTGCATTTACTGAAGTGCCTGCAGTTCCCACTTGGAAGTTGGCAGGAGGATAAATATGGAGGAAATGTTATCTGCATTTATTTCATAAGCTATTTATTTTATGTAAGTGTATGAAAAATATGTCTATGTTTCTTTTTAAGTTGCAATCCTTGCACTCTTGTCAGTTTAGAAGGCAGAGAGCAACCCAAGGCTAAAAATACAGAAGTAAAAACCTTTCATTTCAATATCAATCACATTAAGGAAAATACAGTTGTTATAATTGTATTTATATATACTTAATGTTCATTCATATCATAAATTTAATACAGGCTTCAGATAAAATCTTAATCAAAATGACTGCTTTTTAGTTAACCAAAAAAGAAAAGAAACAAAGCAATATAGAGAACATATTTCAGTGTATTTTGCAGTATACTCTTACTTCTAAATATACGGTTGCATTTTCTTTAAGCTATATATGGCAGCAGAGCTATGAATTTTCCAGAACTATATGGTCACTGACCCTGCAAACTGTGTTACACATGCTTAACTTAACACCTGTGGAGACTCCTACTGAAATCAAGTGCATGAAAGTAGTCACAGGAGTAACTGTTGGCAAGACTGAAGCCAGATTAATCTAACGTATTGCATACTGTTCTGGAAAAACTCTTTGGATCACATCCTACAAGTCATGCTGGCAACTTTCCAACTGATGTAAAATCAGATTCCCGCCTGATTGATAACTGCATGAAAAAGGGCTTGCTTTCGTGTTAACTATCCCAAAGAAAATAAGCAAACCACTATTCTACATCATTCTTGCTTTTTAGTTTCATGATACAAAATATATATTATATGATGTGTGATTTGGATAATAAGAGATAGTTCTACATTTGCCAAATTTAATTTTATGGCAGAAGAATTCTTTCCAATGCACAGCTTAGAGTGGGAAAAGTCACTGTCAAATATCATTATTGCTAGACATGAATAGAATAAGAATATTATCTTTAAGATCTCAAATAAATAGTCTTATAAATATATCTACAATCACTAACCAAACCAGAGCAAGAAACATGTCTCACTGACATTCTCAAGGTTTCAACACGATTTTTGTCTAGTCTCTACAGTCATCTGAGAAATGAAGAGCAAATCAAAATTCTGACTTCCTTGATTCTCTTCTTACTTTTGACCAGAATTTCTACTTAAATCTTCAGAAAAGTTATTTTGTGCTAACTTTTCTCCCGTATTATTTGTCTTCGACAGATTTTTATAATCAGTTTTCTGTCACAAAACAAACAAACAAAAAACAAACAACAAAAAACACAAAAACAACATCAAACAAACAAACAAACAAAATGACAAAAACTTTTGAAACATTTGTATATAGTAATGCACAAATTATTTTCTTTTGGACCTTACAAAATCTCAGCTCTGTAATTATCTGTGTTCCATAGTAAGAGAGACAAATAAAAGAAAAAAAGCATAAAGTTCATTAATCCTTCTATTAGTAGTTAATTATTACATTGAAAATAATTCTTACATTAAAACTAAATTTTATAAATTAATTCCCAATATATTGAAAAAGAGAAACAAAATTCAGTTACCATTTGGATTATACTTACTATATATTAGTCCTACAGAATCAATAAAGGACAAAGAGGTTACAGCAAGACTAATAAAATTAAGCTATTAGAAACTGTGTAAAAGGTCTATTTTCACACACAGACCCTATATTCTGATGAAACTAATTCTGCTATTGCATTGGAAAATTTCAGTTGAGCTAGTTCTCATTTGGATGGGGGGAGTGGTCAGAACTTGCTAACCAAATTCTCCCCTTTGTAGGTATTTCCTTCTGCTGCAGAAAAGGTGGAACAAATTCTCACTAAGAAATAGGCAGCCTTTAAGAAAATTGATACAGCTTGTTCTGTTCTTGAAAAAGGCACTCAGACATTTAGATAAATGCTAAAAACTCTGCAGGTGGCGTAAGAAGTCAAAATGTTTTGTTTTAAAATAAGAAAATGATCAGAACAAAACTCACTAACACAACCTAGAGAGAAACTTCCTGCACTAGCAAAATGAAAACTTAATTCAAGATGTTTTGTTATCAGAATGGATCCAGAAACAAAACTTCAGGCCTGAAATTCTACTCCCAAAATAAGAGAGAGAGCACATGTTCACTCTCATATAAAAAATGTATATATTTTTATTGTAGAAAGGAGTTAATGGAAATGCTTGTTTGCATCTCTGTGCCAGAATATTTTGTATTTGAAGAATTATTTTTGTTGTGATATGAATTTTTATGCCTCTTTTATTCAACTGAGGTAGACAATTTAATTTTCTTTGTATCTTTGTAGTTTCCATGGAAATAATAGGAGGCATTATTTTCAGAACACTCTATGTAGACACAGACAGCTGAATATTTTCAAATTAAAACCTAGTTAAGTATCTGAACAGCAGTATATGACAAACAGGTTCTCATGGCAGTTAGGCACTGGCAGTTCATTTTTTTGTTTAATTAGAAGCTAGGTCCTGTTTACTTTAGCTGTGCTTCAAAAATGCAGACAGGGTGTTTAAAGTGAAATTCTGTGGTTTTAATACCAAAGCACAATTGAAAAGTGATCTTTCTGTGGTGTTATTCACTGATAGGATATTATGCAATTTTTGGAGTACTTTTCATACTATACAGCATACGGGTAATTAGCACAAAAAGTATTCAGCAGAATTTAATTTAGAGTAAACCAAAATCTAAGTTTTCTCAGGACTGTAGTGTTTTCAGTTTTAGATATCAGTGCAGAAAGCTTTGAGTGGTTAATGGCAGTGCAGAAGAACTGTGAGCAGTTCACCTAATAGACCCTCTGGCCCTGGATTCAGCAGCACTTTAACATTTAAATGACACTAAGTCTCACACTTAAATTAGAACTCTGGTATGAACAGTGGAAAATGGCATTTTTGTACCATCAACCATCTGCTTCTTATTCTAATCATTACAGAATGGTACAATGGAAGAGTTTATTTCCAAAAAGGAAAGACTGAAGCTTGTTATGTCACGTGCTTTATTTTCTTTTAAAGAGCGTGTTAACTTGTCTTATGAAAACAAAGCTGTATATTGTACTTCAGGTTAAAAAAACCAAAACTGCTCTGTTATAGTTGTCTTGAAAAACAATCCCTCAGTCCCTAGTGTAATGGGGGAACACTGGAAAAAGGCTACTGATTTGTCATAAACATAAAATATAGTTTTGTCCACAATTATGATGTTCACAAATAACCAATTAATATGTTCTATTCCAAGTTTGTATTTTATCTGTAATAAAAAAATAATAAAAAATAAAAAATATAGCATACAACCAACTGAAGAACATATCTTCGTCTTTCCTTTTAAAAAAGAAATGTGTGTCGCTGATGGATCCAATGTCATCCACAGAAAAAAAAAGACATACTATTATATGTTTATGTCCAAACTCAGGTGGAAAAATCCTTTCACTTTATTATAAAGAGAGTTCTGTTTTTTAACTAGGTATATTTGGTTATGAAATATACTTAAATCTGATTTCCACTGGGACTATAGATTGTTGCAAGTCACAGACTTGTTAGAAAACACACATTAAACAAAAGAAAGTTACAATGTTCCTGATTAAGATTGGCATTTTATTATGAACTCAGTGTTATATTTGTTTCTCCTTTACTATCACAGATAAAGGACTAAGTGTTAGCTTTAACAAGCAGTTTCTAGCATTTATTTATTTGATTAGAAGACACATTAAATTACTGCTTCTTTCCAGTGTGAAAGCTGTTTTATTTCTACTTTCTTAACAGTTTACAAGAAGATTGTAAAAAATGAATAAAAGCTGGATAAAGTTAACTCATATATTTAATTATCCCTTAAATAAATAACCTATACCCTTATTTTCTGAGATGGAGAGGAAAAGTGGTTGTGGCTTTTTTTTTCTTTTCTTTTTTCTTTTTTTTCTTTTTTTCTTTTTTTTTTTTTTTTTTTTTTTTTTTTCTGAAGGTTAACATTAGGTCAGTTCAGAAACTTGAGATGGCTAGTCATCAACTAGTTTTTCCTGACTGGTGAGAATTTTCTTTATTGTGGGAAAGCTTCATCAAAAATCCAGATGTATATAACAATGATAGAATAAAGCCCAGTTCTAGTGTAATAGGAAGAGGGCAATTCACTTGCACTCAGGTCAAGCAGCTGGGGCTGGTTGCCATTGTTTGTAGCTAGGAAGGGATGTAATAGGAATAAATGTTTTTGAGAATAAAAGTCCTTGCTGGGGGAACAGGAGGTAAGTCAGAAGTGAATGTACTTCTAAACAGCTGCAAAAATTCATTAGTGTTTGGTTAAGTAACTACTAAGACCTATGGTTCATGGTGAGAAAGCATCACAGCTATGCGTTGATCTAAAGTAAGAATCTCCACCGAGTGATGTTCCAAGAAAATTAACATATTCAAGAAGATTAATGCTATACACGGTGCATCTCAAATAAAATTTCACTGAAGTGTTTCAGGTTCTTCCATCTCATTTGGAGCTTCTCTGTGCAGCAAGATGATGTATTTATGTTTTCTTGTCAATATTTGAAAGATATTTTCTCAGCTACAACATATTTGTGGTTATAGAAACAACATCAACATGGCATGATGAGAAGTGCAATTTATGTGCATTTTCAGAGTAGCTGTAGTAAAGATTAAAAAAGAAAATAGAATTCAGTAATATGAGGTGGCTTCAGTACAAAAAAAAAAAAAAAGTTTCCAGACAGTTCTAGTAGCAAAAGACATAGCCCTTCCCTGCCATTCTTGTAGATGCAAGTCACCAAAATGTCACTGATATGTTCTCAGGGAACAAAAAACACAGTGTGTAGAAATCCAGCTAAAATCTGGATTCAGTAAATAGAGACTCTTGTTAATATTAGTTGACTGTGTGCGCATCAAGTTATAGTGAATCCAGCATCATATAACTGCAGTACAGATTGCTGTTGATGCTCCTAACAACCAAAAGGTGGAACACAGGAGTCTCAGTGGTGTTGCATGTAATTTGACAAGGGCAAACATGTCTGAAAATTTATGCCATGCACAGGTCAGGCATTTCAGATTTTGCAGCACTTTCTTCCAAGGTACACAATTCCATTTATATTTTCCAAGGAGTAGTTAGGACTCACTCTTAATGCACATTCAGTTCTAGTGCTGCCACCAACTGTATGTAATGACCAACACAAGGCTTCGTGGCTTGCATGCAGCACAATAGCAGGCCCTGCGTATATCTCTGAAGATAAAATAGTTACAATAAATAACACAGCAAGTATAACTAGATTACTTGAATGCAGTTTTATGAAAATCCCAGCACCACAGAGAGAGTACCTGAGTGGTCAGGATTTGCTGTCTCTCACTTGTGAGTTATATCTTGGGAAAACTTCTTATCTCCTTTACCTACGTTGCATCATGCTAAAAGAAAGACCAAAACAATCATACAGGTGACATGATATTCTGCATTTAGTGGTGGCCAAAAGTGAATACCTAGAGGAAAGTGCAAGAATGAATTAGAGAATTTTTCTTCTTATTCTGTCCCTGCATCTGACTCTCTGTGGCTGTCACAAAGGTAACGATGATTTGGGAATATTTAGTAATGCAGTATCTTGTTAGTTTGTTAGTTCTAACCTTCAAGGAAATTTCCATTCATTCCCCAAACAGTCAAAGAGATGTACCATTCCATGTTAGCAGTGTAGTCATTACTCCCAAGTCTAGTTGTTTGCCCAACGTTTAAATATATGCCTGGATAGCTAGCAAGAGGGAAACACTCTATCTTTTCTGGTGAAGCTGATCTGCTAAGGGATATCAACATAGTGTTATAATCATAGGATTATAAAGGAAAAAATAATATGTCTTCAACATAACATGTTCTGGTTACTTCTGTATTAAACTGTTTACTGTTTCATCCAAAGGCTGTACTGTTTTATCCAATGGTTGCTTGATCTTCTCAATGTATATGAATACCTGAAGGAGGGATACAATGAGGACAGAGAGAGATTCTTTTCAGTGGTGCCAGTGCCAGTGACAACTCCAGTACAAACCGGAAGACAGAATGTCTTATCTAAACAATAGGAAATACTTCACATTGCAGTTGATGAAGCATTGTCAGAAATTTCCCAGAGAGGGCTCCTCCTGGAAGACATTAAAGAACCACCTTGTAATGGGCCTGGGCAACCTGCTGTGGGTGGCCCTTCTTAGGTCGTCCCTGAGAACCTCAGCCAATCTGTGACTCCTACCTTGATTTAATCAGTCTCTGACAGGAGGTATGGGCTGATTCACAGAGGCTGAAATAGGACTTGAGATAACTCAGAAATTCTGAAATAAAACAGCGCAGTGTTCTGTAGTATATCTATGGAGACATATTTTCTGACTAGAGATAGTGCCGAGAGGAATGAGGGTGGGAAGCTAGTAACAGCTTGACTGTGTCCTGTCAGAGACCCAAGTCCTTTTAGCTGATTCAAAACTCAAACCAAGACACAAAACAAGGTGTGTTAAAGAGAATGGAATTGATGACAGATTACAAAATTTTAAATCTCATCAAATATGAGAAAATATTAATTCAATATCTAAGTTTATTAAAGATAAATATTTTCTCTCTGTTTTTTGTTTTTTTTTTCCTGGTTTATATTCAGCCCCAAGGTATGCAGTCCATGATCCATTTTTTCTCCGAATTTCAGTAAAATTTTGACACAGAATGTGAAGCCCTGGCCTTCCAAATGCTGATGGCAACAATCCTGATGCTTTTGTCAGGACATGACTTCTGACTTTGATACAGGGATGCTTTCCCTAGTAATTTCTCTACTTGCGTTGTTATGTAGTATGAGGTTTTTTATTTTTATTTCCATCCCAGTGCTCTCTGAGCAGTTCTCTTTGCCTTTCTGTTCAAGAGCCAGTTTTAGATAGATATTTATGTGGAAAAAAACCTCAGTGACATATGGAGAATATTTGGAATATTGGCACAATTATTTGTCCTCAAAATGTTCAATATGCCCTTGACAATGTTTCAAATATCAGGCTGTTTTGAGGAGCCAGCTGAGCCTCATAGATAGAATACTCTAAGATCAGAAACACTGTATATTTTAAATGAAATAAATTTCTTTTTTATCCTTCCAATAAATCCTCAATTTTCAAAATGCCTTTTTTTTTTTAAAAAAAAGATTATTTGTGTCCAAATCTGACTTTCTCTACATCTCAAGAAATTGGGATTTTTAAAGAAATGTCTGGATTGTCTGCCCTGACATGACTATAGAGTGATTGCAGGAACAGCAGAACCCCACTGCAGAAATAATTACTTCATGCACAACATCCACAGATTATTTCCACCGCTTAAACTCAGACACATTGTTCTTATTTCCACTCCTCACAAGACATTTGTTCTTTTCTCTGTTCCATTTTTTGAGTCGATGAGGTTCATCTGGTTTGTTGATGTTGTAAAATATGGAATTCTTGTATTAATGGTCATAAAATCATATGGGAATACTTTACACCATGTCTTTGTCATGATACAGTATTAACTGGGATCATATAGAGTGAGTTAACATATTATTAAATTACTCGTTTTTATGTCATTCACATTTTGTCTCTCTAAAGACTTTTTGTATTATTCTGTATTTATGAAGTGAGCAAATCTGATACCAAAAAAAAACTCCCTTAAAGAATTTTTGATCTATATTTAACAATATTTAAATCAACTTACTAAGCCTGAGCTTCTTCTCTATACCTGACTTTCAAAAATACTATAATGTGTTAGTGGTGCAAGTGGTCAACCACTAAAAAACTACTAAATCAATTCATATTATTAAAGCCCACTTTTATGGAAATGATGTACAAGTGCAGTCATCTCTTCCTTTATGGTAGAAAAATGTGGAGAAGTTTGACATTTGTCTAAAATTCATGTCAGAATAGCACTTGAACTAAAGTCTGGATTCATCTTAAAGATTTTATAATATTGACTAAATGAGAGAAAGAAACCTTTTTCTGAACTATGGCACATACCAAACAGACATCAAATACTAGATCAGTAGGACAGAAATCAGAAGCTTTTGTGTATTATTCCAGTGAGTTAAAAAAGGTTACTTACTCATTCTAGTGATTGATTGCATATACCTGATTAGAAACAGGAACAACTTAGTAGTGTAGGTAGGTGGAATCCAGAATATTTTCAAAATTCCAAGGGTCTGTTTTGAGAGCTATAAAGTATGTAAACAAATGCTGGAGAAATCTTCAGAAAACCAGATAAATCCTTCCAGGTAAAGCCTTGATGCTGCACAGAACTGGCCTCTTTTCCATGTATGCTCAATTGATATTTTAGATCTATATGATTTTGCATTCTTTTCTTTTTACAATGCAGCCTGTAGTCACTCAGGAGGAATTAATGGTGAGTTAGATTCTTCTTGGTAGCTCTGTAATTGGCATAAATGTGCATGAACAGTAGTGGCAGTAAGTACATTTGTAGGTAACCTCACTCCTCAAATTGATGTCAGAGAAATTATTATTATTATTTTGTTTGCTTTTACTGCATTTTATTAATTTACTTTTCCTTTCAAAATTTCAAAATAACAGATTATATCTGAAGTGGGTATTGATGTAATGGTAGATATAAAGTACGCAATAGGAGAAAATAAATCAGAAATATAGGCAGTCTCAAATGTCCATGTAGCTTATTTGGAGTATGCCCCATGCCTCGTTTCAACAGTCTGTGTCTGTTGTGCATGCGGAAATAGCAGTAGCACTACTAATCTATTTTCATAGATTGATTGGCCATAGTCATTAGCTAGGAGAATCTTATCCAAGGTGCCTAATTTTACCAAAGCTCCATCTACCAAGGTCGCTTTTACCTTCCAGTAGTGCGAGTCTTTCAGATGTCTAAATTATTGTTGCTGGTACTACCACTGTTATCAGAAGTCTTGCTTTGATTGTTCCTCTTCTGTAACAGTCACAGTGTTCTTGGAACTCAGCTTTCATTCCCAATCCTTTTCTGATATCAAGAAATCTGACATCAGAAACACTGAAATATCATAGAATCTTAGAATCCTTATAGTTGGAAGAAACCTTTAAAGATCATCTAGTCCAATTCCCCTGCAATGAACAGGGATTTGCACAGCTATATTATTGCCCAGAGCCTGATCCAGCCTCATCTTGAATGTCTCCAGGGACGGAGCTTCCACAAAAATGTCTGGTCAGCCTGTTCCAATGCCTCACCACCTGCATTGTAAAATACTTTTTTCTTATATCCAACCTAAATCTACCCTCTTGAGCTTAAAACCATTTCCCCTTGTTCTATCACCATAGACCATTCTAAAGACTCTGTTCCTTTCTTTTCTGTAGCCCCTTTAGATATTGGAAGGCCATTGTCAGGTCACTTTGCAGTCTTCTCCTCTCCAGGCTGAACAGCCCTGGCTCTTTTAGCTTGTCTTTGTAGGAGAGGTGTTCCATTCATTCAATCATTATTGTGGCCCCCATCCAGATGCATTCCAACAGGTCTATGTCTCTCCTGTACTGAGGGCTCCACATTTGGATGCGCTACTCCAGGTGAGACCTCACCAGCACAGAGCAGAGGGGCAGGATCACCTCTCTCTGACTGCTGGCCATGCTTCTTTTGAAATAATGCACTTGCATTCCAGTTTCATATACAGACTCAAGGGTAACCCTAGCCAAACTGCCCTTCCAGAACATAAAGAAAGTGAGGAAAGGAAGAGGGAAACACTTGTGGGTTTTTGCATTAAGCTTGAGAGGTTGTTTAAAAACCCAATGATCTTTGTGTTTCAGATGTATATAAAATATAATTGTCAGATACATGGAAAAAAATGGGGTATAATGTAATTCTCCCCTGAATTGAATTTAAATTTTATGCAGTTCTAGTCAACATGCAACTCACCATCTACTATTGTATACATATGAAATCCTATCATGATTAGCATAGCTGATTCTGTCTTTTCTAAAAATCCTCTCTCTAAGGAGAGAGGATTCTCTCTCTGAAGTCAAAGTGGGAATATATCTGAAAGAGGAGAATAAAGCTGAAAAGCATGCTTCTCCACCACTAATAAGTTGAGAAAAGTCATTTATTCTATATTTGTCTCATCATCCTTATTTTTATTCACATAAAATATTTATTATTCATGGAGATCTTTGTATGACAGTAACTTAACAAGAAGATTTTGAAAAAGGTTGTTGAAAGTCCACAACGAAATAGTACCTTTTTTGTTTGTTTGCTTTTAATTATTATTATTGAATGAGAACTTCTTTCCTTTCAAGTGGATAATATCTCCATGATGTCATCAGGCAGATTTTGAGCTCTTTACTCAACACTTACAGAGGCTTCACAGAGGAAACACTCTTGAGCTCCTGTGGAATTTGCAGTTGAAATCTAATAGAGGAACCCAGGAGATAGTCAAAATCATCAAAGATTGCCACATAGATATTTTAACTGAAAGCCAGGGAAATGTTGATTTAGGATATTACCATTTCTCAGCATAGAGTTAATGTGCGGAAGGAATTCTTCATGTACATTGTAGTTTAATCTATTTCTAATACACAAAACACACTTCTTTCCTAAAAGCTTTCTTTTGCTCCACTCCTTCTATTTACTTTTTAAAAGCTCTTTTTCTCCCTGCCAGTTTCCAAATACCTTTCTCACTATGTGCTGCTCCTATTACCATACCCTTTTCCCCGAGGCTCTGGCATATGATGCCAATTATATATTAAGAGCCCAAATAGCCAGCCGAATGACTTTGTAAAGCAAAGAATAACAGATCAATCTACAGATCAACAAACCTTCTAACTTGGCATCTAAAATGTTTAGGTGTTGAATCTGAGCTAATCGAAAAGGTATTTTAAAAAATAAATGGGAAAATACAGTTAATTCCTGAGGCAATCTTTTTCCACTGAACAAGGGATAGCTCAGATTAGATATAAAACAAACAAGAAAAATAATGTCACTGCCTCCAGTAGATCTTTCCATCTGTGCAAAAGATAGTTGTTTGCTTTCTCCACTGGATTTAGGGAACTGTCTGTTTGAGAAATCTCAGGAGTAAAGAGTAACTACTGTGAGGTTAAGCTGCTTTTGTTTAGATGTGCTTTAAGGTCTAGAGGTTTTGACTTCAATAATGATGTTTGGTTCTTATTTAAAACGAACAAACTGACTATCTAAAACTAAAACAAAGAATGAAATAAAAGACAAACACAGAAGTTAGAATTTACTATGTGGTTTTGTTAATTAGGATTATTGGCATACTGCTCCTAACAAACTTCTTCTTTTCCTTCAGCTCAGTCAGGATGACTGCTGGACTGCATACAGCTAATGCTCTCAGATGTACTTTTTTTTTCCCCTTCTGTGGTTCTGGCAGACGTGACAGAATGTGCAGGGTGAGCTTCTAACCTGGGGTGATTTGTTCAAGGCTCATTAACCCCACCATATATTAACTTTATTTAGAATATAATAAAGCTTCAAATAAGTTAGGGAGATCCAACACAGACAGGATAAAGTGATTTCTATTATATATAAATATGTTAACTTTTAAGTCAGTCAAAGTTCAATTTAATTTCATTCATCATTTCTTCATATTTGGAATTGACACTGAAACACTGCAGTAAGTACTACAGTGCAGTGTACTACTATTTTTTCCTATTACTTTTAGTGAAGTACTGCAATATGGTCCTTCATGGCGAGGATATTATTTGATACTGCACTGCCTGTGTGCTTGCCACCTTGTAAAGTAAGAGCATACAGAGACTTCCTATCAGTTGTAGCATGTAAGAGAAGAGCCTCTGAATTCCAAAGTAAACCATTTTTATAAGTAATTTTTTTCCCCCAATTGTTCTTTCTTACCGTGCTTGTATAGCAAGTTGTCAAAAGGAGTGGATCATGCTGACATAGAGTGTCATGAGACTGTTATTCAAAGTAGATTTTGTGATTCAAGAGTGAATGTTCTTCCAATGTTGAGAATTCTTACTGTCATGATCTGATGAGTCTACTTTAGGTGTAGTAGGTTAATTATTGTACATCTTGAAAATCAGTATATCTTTTATAGGCAAATTTTAAAAATAATAAACGGGTGTATTCTTTAACAAATATCTGTTCCCCATGACTAAAGTAAAAACATACTCAAAATCATAATTACACTTCTATGTTTTCTTTCTTTAAGAAAATATATTCTGTCTAAATAGGAGAAGTATTCATTCTTCCTTGTTCTTGAAAATTTCGTTCCACTAGATTCATTTAAGGGATACTGCATCCTGGATTGCTGCAGACTATTTTATCCTCTATATTTAGGTGGCATAAATAAAGCTACTGGCAGACTACATTTACTGTTATTTGCTAGGAAAAATAAAGGCGGTAAGAAGCTTTGACATTCCTTGAAAAGGCATTATGTAAATTGAAAGCTGTTTGAATCTATCCATAATCAAATGATTCAGATGCTGTTTACAGAATGGAAGCTATTCTTAATCCATGCTCAATCTAATGGTAGCTATTACAGCAATTTATTGCTGGTGTTGGGGCATCCCTGAAGTCTCATCTTTCAAACTTTTTTTTTTTTCTTTTTTTTTTCCTTAGAAATGTTGCATAATTGCGTAATGTTTTGAATTGTTTTTCATGTAAAAGTGGTGTTTTGTAGTATGGCACAACCTCAGATCCTGCTTCCACAGTGCAATCCATCTGGATTCATGGGGCCATGAAAGTACAATCAGCCATGGAATTTGATCCCCAGATCTTTTCTTACATTTGAATACATGACTGTGAACTACATCTACTTAAACGAAGAGTATTTGACATGCCTTCTTATTCTGCAGCTTTACCTGCCATTTTGTGTAAGTAACATTTCCATCCTGTGTTTTTTGTTTCCACATGGTATAGTAAAACAAGTGCAAGAAAACAGATGTCTGGATTTCAAACAGTAAATAACTGCCATTGTCTACTAAAATATATTCCTCATTTTAATACTCAGAGGCTATTCTCATTGTTGTCAATTTCAGAATACTGGTATAATAAAAATAGTGAAACATCAGTCAGTGAAAGGTGTGAAAGAATCACAAGAAAAAGAAGATAAGAACAGAGAAAGAAATGAAGTTCTGCCCTAACCGAATTTAAGAGGAACATATTAAGTAATTTAAAATGACAAGATGTTTACTTAGTTCTATTTTAAGTTCATATGCCATCCAAAGAGTTCAGTCTGGGAGATGGTTGAGATATTTTCTAGATGTTTGTGGCAGGTGTGTGACTCACACACCACATACCAGATGCAATTACACAGACCTTGTTATCTGTGGCCAGGAGGTGTGGCACCACCTTCAGAGCAATTCTGACGAAATGAGTACTCCTAGTTGTCCCCTAACACCATGCCTGCTGTCTATCACTGGAGAACGTCACATATCCATATTCCTGTGATATGAGCAGGCATAAAAAGTAGAGTTCAAACTACCTAATTTTAAAAGTCTATGATATGGATGACAACATCCAAGGCATACTTTCAGTTAATGCAAAGTAATGAGGTCCTTCTACAGCATGAGGTATCTCTAAGGAGGTCAAATAATCAGTACCTTAGAGACTTCCATTTCTATCTGCTGACAATGAAAGGCAATAAGACACCTAGATTAATATCAGAGTCTGCACTATATGTACAATATATCTATGTACAATAACATGAATATTTTGAGCCCTGAACTTGTGTTCATTATAGATATTAGATTATTGACACATTTATGTGGTGTCACAATGTTGATCCGTTGACAGTTCACTCATTTGCAGAAAACTATAGGCATATCCATAATATTCTGGATGATTTAGATAAAAAAAAAAAACAAAAAAACAAAAAACAACACCGTTTGTGGATGAGAAGCACAGAATCCATATAAGCCTACAGTATAATAGATGAATTCAAGGGGGAAAAAAACAGAGAATGAAATGAATGTGTAACTTAAAATAGTAATGAAGTGTGATTACCTTTGATTTATGCCTTCTTTTCAATTGATTGTGGACTGAATTTTTCATTACCTGGCTTAAATAGCTTCCGCTTACTAGCTATGGCTTTATGGTTGTCTTATGTTTGAATGCTGGTTTGGAGTTTGCGCAAGGGAGAGGAGAGTGAGAAAAATTGTTAGAGCCTGCTTTTGTTAATTTTTGTTCCGGGAAGGTAGCACTAATGTACATTCTTGTGAAGTAAAAAGAATTACTGGTTTTGTTGTGGTTAATGCTGCCTCTGTAGAGTAACACAAGGAATCACACAGCTTTTTAAGATCTCCTGACTGCTCCTTCTTCAGGAAAGAGCAGGAGAGGCCAGAAATAAAATAAATTACTTAGCCTTTCAGAAACAGATTTTGTTAGGTGAAAAGGCAGTTATAGCTCTGAGATTTTCTGAAACAAAGATCCTTCAAGCAATTCAGAGTGTATTCTTTTTTTCCTTTTCTTCTTTTTTCCCTGCAGTCTGCCTCCATTTGTTTGTCATGCCATGCTTCTCAACAGGGGGTTTCCACCTTATCTCCTCACTGGCATTTTTATTTTCTTTCACTCCACCTTCCTTCCCAAAAACACAGTAGTATCTTACTTGTATCATAAGTGCGCAAGAAAAAAGATACAGCTTTCCTCTGAGTATCTCAGCAGAGCTGTCAGCAACTGCTGAGGATAAACAATTCATAGCTGTGCAGGCTTCTAAAACCTAACCACTGCTTTTTAAGAAGCTGTTTTTTGGAGAGGAAGAATATGTTCAATATGACAGCTATCAGGCCCACCTTCTAGTTCTGGAAAAGAACTACTGCAGAATTTTTAACATCTGAAACTGATGTAAAAAGATGCTAGTTTAGTATCTAAGCAGGATATGATACTGTTGGATGGACTTGATGTTATATTGCTGTGATAGTAACTGGTGTGAGGTTAATTCTGTTCCTGTAGTCATTACACTGTTGGCAGCCACAATGAAAGAATTTTTTTAGGGGGAAAAGAATATCTTCTAATAGATTAACAGGTACAGTTAGAAAATGTGGACGTATGAAAACCTTTGTCAGTAATACCTCAATGGCTGCATCGGTGCTATAACTACACAATCACTTTCCTCCAAAAAATATGGATATAAATTCATAAAATTAATATTTATGTTGAATTATTTATAAACATGTACATAAAATTAAATAGATATTCAGCAGTAATCTTGTAACTGTACAGATTGCATATTCCAGTTAATTGCAATTGTTATTGACCGTGCATATTTCAAAAAGCAAACATTACTTTAAAGATTTTTCTGCTAATGAAGCAATAACTTTTTAGAAAGAACAGATAATGAATTTTTAGTACAGAAATACACTGCAGCATCTTTTGAACAGCAGAATCATTTTGCTCTACATGAACCATCGCTTCATTTGCTCCACTGGAAAGAAATATTACAATTACCTACTAATTATGTTAATGATATAGGAGGAAAAGTGTCATTTCAGCCCACTTAGAGAATTACCTGTCTTATTCTACCTACTTCTACTACGTACTTAAAAATTCTGAATTCTCAAAGCCAAAAAACAAGTCTGTTAAGACTATATATATATATATATATATATATATACACACACACGTAAAGTAAATAATAATAATTAAGTGTAATTCTTTGGAAACTACATAATGTTTTCCACTGTGTCATCTTCTATTGTTTATTCATAGTGTCTTGAGATAATAACTATCAATACAAACATACAAGACATGGTTTGTCTTTCACATTGCTGTCATCACTACTGAAATGCACCACTCACTGTGCTTATATCTGCTTTTTGGTCTCCATATTGGTGAATGTTGATGGGTGCCATCTTTCCACATGGAGGAATTCAGTGACAGCCCTTTGCTTCATACACTCTGCCATGTCAGACACCACTTTTTCAGATTGCCCCTCTTTTGCCATCTATTGCATGGCAACAAAACATAATGGAATGTCATTGGGAAGATTCAACCACTACTGCCATACCACCAACATCCATGACTGGTGGATGCAGCATCTATAGCCCATGTGCAGTCAGGGAGAGACAATCATGAATGAGAAGTTATTTTCTACATGTAGGAATCTAACAGGACAAGCTAAAATTTTGATTTTGCCTGTTAAATCCCATCAGTTTTGCTAATGTGATAGTGAAATCCAGGAAAACGAATGTCTTCTTCCATTAAAATAATACAAGATAGACAGTATAAATAACAGTCTATATGGGAGAAGTTTAAGTAGACCATTTATATTTTCTCTCTAGTGATCATAAATAGTCCAGATAACTACTTCAGACATAGACATTCACCACATAAATGAGCAATGTTTGAAGAAATTAATCCTATACCTCCTGCTTTCACCTCCTCAGCACTCTTCAAGTTTAGGGAAGGTAGAAGGATCAGCTGCTGCAGCTCCTATGGCTTCTATCAAGAATTTCTGAGATTCACAGTTTTGTATTTCATACCCCTCCTTCCCTGGACAGTGGAGAAATGCTGGAAGTAGCAGGTAGAAAGAAAAGTACTGACAGCTTGTAGGAGTGAGAGATGAGTATGTGATGAAGGGGTGTGCCAGAAGTGTAATGGGAAAAAAATCTGAAAAGTGGGAGTCTCTGAAAAAAAAAAAAAAAAAAAGAAAGAGAGAGAGAGAGAGAGAAAGGTGAAAAAAAACCGGAGCAGGAAAATGTATGCTTAAATTAGAAAGGAAGCTGAAAATATATGGGTGAGGTATATTGAGAAGTATTATAGAGCCATGAGTCATCACAGGAAAACAGGGATTGAACAGGAAGATTTAAAGAAAAGAGTTGAAGAAAGATTTTGAAACAGGAGGAAATGCTAACTGACATATGGATTAACTTCCATGTGAAAAATGAGTGAGCAAATTAGTGCATGTCATGCTCAGAGAATAAATGATTTACAGGACGTATGAAAGAAGTCTATAAATGTTAACAACAAAATTTTTTTTTTTTTGCTCCACTTGCAAGAGGAAGAACTGAGCTTCAATCAAGTTAGTAGCTCTTATGTTCTGAAAGAAAGATATAGAAGACTTAGGAAATTTGTTGTCAGATGGTGTCCTTGAAATTAGAAGCCTATACAGATAGTGCCATTTAAAGCTACTAATTATATAGAAACCAAAGGCAGTTCAGCAAATCCACTGAACTGAAAATATTTGGATGCTGAGAGAATTCTGGAAGTATTTTGTATGTTTAGTTTGTTCATATTTCTTCATAGCTATTTGCTTATGGCCATTGCTAGAAGAGCAAGCATCTGACATAAATCATCCTGACACAGCATGTGTTTTTGTTGGGAAAGAAAAAAGAAGGAGTACAGGAAGCATTATGAAGTTAATATTTAAGATATAACATTTTTAGGAATATATATTTTTAAAATATATTTTGAAGGAATTCTAACTAATTACATCTGTGGAAAACATTTCCATATATATTCCTAGTCATTCTCTAAATAATTGTGCAATCTATTTGAGATGGTTTGCTTTGATGGCTACCTATATAATAAAAATAGTAATAATTTAAAGAAATGACCTTCTTAATATTATTCTATATAATTTAACCAAACTGGAAAAGATTTATATGATGCCTATATTCATGTCAGGGGAATTAGGCTTGTGCCGGCTAACTCAAGAGACTGTTGTACAATGGCTTATCCCAGACAAAGACTTCCAAAACTGCCATTCTATAAAAAGGCCAAAGGCCATGCAGCTCTTTTGTAATGCTTTCCATCAAACTGTAATTATGGACACCCAAAAGCCGGGATCCTAGAGAAAGCAGTAGGAGTCTTAGAAATGTGTGTCGCGCTTGTCAGTGCAATGAGAGACACATCAAACATCTGCTTCCTTTCGTTTATTGATACTGATAGGTACATTTTAAATGAATTGGTATTCAGAAAAAGTGATGGATAGCTTAAGAAGTGTGATATGCACACAATATAAGTACTGCGTTCAGGTAGTCATGCAAATAGCTGTACAGGAAATAGCTTAATCTTCCTTATTGATGACTGAAAGGATGGTGTCATCCATCAAATAAAATATAATTGTCTTTCTCTAATATAAGTGACAATTATAATTATCTTTATATAATGGATTCAGAAATATTTTAAATCTGCCCTATTAATAAACAAACAAGCTCAGCATAGTGGCCAGCCAAGAGGTCAAATCATATTGCCTTGAGGTTAATTGGAGTTTTTCTACTGAATTAAATTAGGTAAGTGCTCAGCAGAAAATTCTTTAACTTTCCTGAATAGCTTCCTTTCAGTGAACATGAGACTTGGTTTCATGTTATGTCCAAGGCACAGTTTTTTTTTCTAGCTTTAATAAATAAATTGAACCCCAGTCCTTTCCTTATCTATATATTTAGTCTTATCTAGCATCTATCAGTTATAAACTTTAAACACATAATTTGAAAAGAAATTAGACTTCCATACTCTTATCAAATCTAAAATGTTGCTAAATGAATGTGTTTGTGTTAAAGAAAAGAGGAAAGGAAAAAGGGAAGCTTTCCATTTTTTGGAATATTATCTCTTTCACTAAAAAATTAATATACGACATAGACAAATATCAGTTTAGGGGAAAAAAGTTCCCTGGGAGAAAGCAAGAAAGTTTTTTTTTTTTTTTTAAATTGATTTTGTTTCCTTTTAAGTAGTGACTCTTTCACCTATTACAGTTATGTCTTAAAAAACCCAGAGGCTCAGTTAAGCACCCCAAAAATCTGATCTCTGAGTCTTTATTTGATTGGCTTTCATCTAAACCTGAGCAGACTGGAATTCTTTTATTTTTATTTTATTCTAGATATGGCAGTTTATTAGAAGCATAACCTTTCATGAAAGCAGAGAATCTTTTCTAAAAACAAACAAAAAAACACCCCAAAGACTGCTGTTAAAGACATCTTTCAGCAATATGATAACATGCTGACAAATTACATTTTTGAAGCGACATCCCTTTTCCCTTTAAGTAACACAATGTTTTAGGGTTTTTTTTTCTTTTTTTTTTTTCTTTCCCTTCCCCCCTTCCCTTTTTCACTTCCCTCTCCTCTCCTCTCCTCTCCTTTTTTCCTCTTTCTTTTTCCTCTCTTTCTTTCCTTTCCTCTTATTTCCTCATCTTTCTTTACCTTTTCCCTCTCATTTCCTCTCATTACCTTTCCTTTCTTCTCCTTTTCTTCTTTTTCTTTTTCCTTTTTCTTTTCCTGAAGTAGATGGTCCAGGTTCATTCTTCTTTCTAATTTATATAGCTATGATTTAATTTGACACTTTAAGTAACATAAATACTGAGGATTTTGGGGATTAGGATGTTTTCTTCTAATTATTTCTGTATATAATAAATAAACTGGAAACAAACAAACAAAAACCAGACACAAACAAAAAACAAGTTGTCTTCTCTTAAGTTCATCAAAACGGTGAACAGAAAACAAATAAAGAAACTTCTGCCTCAGAAAAAGGAGGAAGACAAAAGGAAAGAAAAGCTGGTATAAATAATTCGAATGAACATATATATATATATGTATAAATATAGTGATAGTTATATGACTACATACAGAAATATATCTTTAATGCATATATTTAAATTTTTCATAAATACAAGGATTGGTTTGAAAGTAATGCCCCCTATTTTATGATATTGGGCCATGACTTCAGAGGTGGATGTTGTCAGTATGGCAGTAGAGGCTGAATCTGTACACCATTTTTTTGTTACATTTTGTTGCCACGTGACAGATGGCAGCAGAGGGGCAGTTGGACGAAAATAGCATCTGACATGGAAACGCATATGAAGCAAAGGGATGTCATTGAATTCCTCCATATGAAAAAGTGGTACCCACTGACGTTTGGTGATGCTTGTTGAATGTTGATGGAGACCAAATAGTGAATGTGAGCACAGTGAGGTGGTGGGTGGTGCATTTCAACATTGGCAACTATGATATTAAAGACATACCACACTCTGTATGGGCATACACAGCTGTCATTGAAATGAAGAACATTTGTTCAGTTCATCCACGTGACTTGGTGGATTATGACCAGGGAACTGCATACAGAGATGAATATTGGCTTCACTGTGTTGGAGACAGTGGTGTCAGTGTTGGAATATCTCTAAGTTTGTGCCAGGTGGATCCCATGAATGCTTACAGAAGGAACAGAAGGAATGTTGTAGGGAAGTTTATAATGAATTAGTGAACAAATATGAGTCTGAAAGTGACAGTTTTCTGGATCACACCATTACAAGTAATGAGACGTGGTGTCACCACTACACACCAGAGTTAAAATAACAATACTTGGAGTAGTGGCATGTGAATTCCCCATCAAAGAACATTTCAAGACACAGCCCTCAGCTGATAAAGTGATGTGGACTGTTTTTTGGGATGGGAAAGGAGTGATCATTCTAGATTTCCCAGAACGCAGAAAATCCATCAACTCTAACCACTGCATCATGATGCTGACTAAGTTGAAGGCTTGAAATTATAGAATCCTGCCAGAGGAAAAGACAGCCCTTCTTTTACAGCACAATATCTCAAGCTCTCATATCTCATGCAAGGCTGTGAAGCACACTGCCAGTCTTGGCTGGGCTGTCTTACCACATCCACAGTACATAACCTGAATTTGGCTCCTTCAGACTTTCATCTGTTTGAACCAATGAAGAATTTACTGCATGGACATTTCCTAGCAACAACACCCTCACAGCAGCTGGGGAACTGGTTCAGATCTATTGGTGCAGATCTTTATGAGAATGGAAGGCCTTGGTGGTCACTTGTGAAAACTCATAGCTAATGAAAAACAGTATCTTGGAGCCGAGAATTTGTTCTATCACCATATAGTGTTACTGTCGTCTTTGTAACTGCTGTAGTGTGCTTGGAAATATGCAAGAGACATTGCTTTCAGAGAGACTCACATATATGTACATGCAACAATAATTTTAAGGCCAGTGATACAGAAGTTATAAAAAAATGGAAAACTACTCAGAGCAGCAGCAAGACATTTTTATCACTTCTGTTGCCTCTGTACTCTTTCATTTTTCCTCCTCTTCCCCCTGCACTCCCTCCCCTCACATTCACTAGTGCCTTCCACTTGCTTCCAAAGAAGCTGTGTTCTCTCTTCTTCGGTAAAGGGTCTAGAGGGATTAAGGACTCATAAAATCATTTGACAATGCTTGCCTAGCCCTAACCTTGACGCAGTGCTCTTCTGAAGTCTTCATGGAAAAG
The DNA here is from genome assembly GCA_035772895.1 of Perdix hodgsoniae. Taxonomy (NCBI): domain Eukaryota; kingdom Metazoa; phylum Chordata; class Aves; order Galliformes; family Phasianidae; genus Perdix; species Perdix hodgsoniae. Next base: position 207,931 of record JAPSGF010000113.1, on the reverse strand, counting down.
ACCAGTGGAGCTCTCCCTTTCCAGACGGAAAGGGAGAAAGAGTAGTACAATAAGGATTTATGAAATATCTGCCAATTCAAATAAACAAAATAGTGTTCCTGTTTTTCTCATACTGTGAGTAGTTTTTTGTATTTTTTTTGGTTAGGAATATTGCAACAATTCAAAAAGTTGAAGTGAGGACTTCTCTTACAACTCTCCTTTTTTTTCCTTATCTGTGTATCCCCAGGAATACCATAGATCCAGTATATAGTGTGACCTAGATAGCTGGAAGAAAGGAAGGGAGTTTTCGGAATTTATAAACATACTTTCAGTGCCTTGTTCACAGCATAAGAAAGAGGGCTAAGAAGAAAAGAATGAAATGTGTAATTAAGTGCAGCAAATTTGAACTACTATATGCAGTGGTGATCTATGAGTAGCAATAGCTACTAATAACTATTTCAGTGCCAGTCTAAGCATTATTAATGCACTTCTCTAAACAGCCACTTTGCGAGGTTGCAGAGCATCTTTAGAGGAGACCAACTTTCCATGTTCTTAAAGAGTCCACTGCTCAGGAGGGACTTTTTAGACAAAAGGAGAGAAAGACATTTTATATTACAGTTAGAAGGAGAGAGGTCCACTCCATAAAAATTGTTATTTTACTTGTTGAGTGAATATTGCATTTGAAGTTGTGAAAAAAATGCTGTTAGATGTAACACCATTCACTGTGTAGATCATTAAAATTAAATCAAACTCTGCTTCCTGGTCTCCATCTCTCGAATACAGTACAAATAACTGTCATTTCCTTATTTGTTTTTTCTTTTTCATGCTTGAATGCTTCATAAACCCCTTTAATTATGCTGTCTGCTCCAGTCTTTCACTGTGTCCTCTATTCACCTGGTGTTTCTACTTACTCTGTCCATCTCTCACACAGCTGTCACCATCTTCAGACCACCCAAGATGCTCCACTGCTTACATGTTTGCATCCTTTGCTTATAAAAGCTTGGGCTCACTGCTTAATGGGTTGATCAGCTGATAGACAACTCAGTTCAGCATATAATTTTCAAGTACTTATACAGTACAAAAGAGCATCTCAACTTGCTGCTTCTATGACCTCAACTGTTGCTGTTCATAAGGTGACTGGCAGGTGTGGTGTTAGTGGTAAACTAAGTCATCCATCTTATTAAAGTTTTCTGCATTTGGAGGAGGGTTGGAAGAGTCAGGCGTTTCTTTCTATTGTTCTACTTTTTTTTTCTCTTTTCAGGGAGGTAGCGCATATCTACCTGGAATCATAGCAATTTTTAGTATGGAAATCACCAGGAGTTTGATGATTTTCCTGAAAAATTCTCATTGATATTAAATATCTTTGTATCTAGTTTTCTCCTCAGCAAATGCATGGCAAAGAATGATGCTTCTTTATTTCAATAAAGGTCTGAAAAAAAATAGTACAAAACCGTAACTATCAATGCTGTAACCAGTTCCTGTCTTACACTGACATCTAATCTGACAGTGAGAATCACAATCAGTCCTTGCTGGGAAAGACTGGATGCTGAAGAAGTCTGCACTCCTTCAGATCACTCTTCCCAACTACAAAAATGCATGAGCTGTTGCAGTTCACTTTGAAGAGGCATTGTGGAGCCAAGGCCTTTCTTTTAATCTGCTCTTTGAAAACTTTTGACAGTTTATACTAGATGAAGAACAGTGGCAGCATGCTGCAGCAATGTGTGACTCATCTCTAGCAGTTTGAGAAAACATTCTGAAAATAGTGAATTTGTTCGCTAAAATATACGCGTACATGAAAAAGGCAAGTGAAAGTTCAAAGACTGGTCATTTGTCCACATACTCAAAATGCTATTACAACATACTACGTTCAGTTAGATGCCGTTTCATTAGCTTATCATAGAATCATAGAATCATAAAATGGCTTGAGTTGGAATAAATCTTAAAGGTAGTATAGTTTCAATCCTCTCCAGTGGCAGGGTTGCCAACTGCTAGATAAGGCTGCTCAGAGCCCAATCCAACCTGACCTTGAACACCTCCAGAGATGGGGAATTCACAGCTTCTCCGGGCAGCTTCACCAATATCTGAGTAAACAGTGTCCTCCTAATATCTAATCTAAATCTCCTTTCTTTTAGTTTTAAACCATTCGCCTTTTCCTATCACTATCAGACCATGTAAAAAGTAAGTAAAGATAAAAGTCTCTCCAGTCATGTTTGTGCACTGGATTATCTCTTTCCTGAGATACATTATTGCTCTTCAGTACACATTCTTATTTCTTTAATAGAAAAATAAAGCCCATCATTTGGCACTTCAACCAAAAAATAAATAAATAAAACAGAGCAAAAGAGTCTACAATTTTGTATGTAAACTTCTGAATTCTATTCATATGCATAATCCTAAGCAATAATTGAAAATATGAATTGATAATATATTTAAAATTTGAATGGTAATTCAAATATAAGGAAAGCTCATAAATGAAACAATATAATTTAAATCTCTAACTATATTAAAATATCTTTTAAATGTTTTATGATACTTCTGGGCTTGTATGTAGAGTCAAGTACTTGAAAATAAAATAAAATTTGTGAATTAATGAGGTAAGCAGCATAATTGCAAAATATTTGCCAAGACCTATCTAAATTTCCATTTAAATTATTTAAATTGCATTTGTATTTCAGGAAAATACAATTAGAAAAGATCAGTTTGTATAGTTAATGCAGAATGTGTAGTGTGTTTTTTGAAGACTATGCCTTTATTGTTTTGGGACTGGAGTCACTTGTGGAATTCCCACAACAGCATTTTTTGAAGCATCAGAGGACTGAAGAAGATTTTTAGAAGCAGGTCATTAGGGTACTGTCAGTATGGTGTCATTCCTGGTGTTAAACAACTTCTTCTGCTCCACTTTCTTTGGAAGAACCAAACAGTTATCTGACAATAACCCTCCTTTCATTTATAATATGGTGAAGAAGGCTGGCAGATGCTGGGGACAATGCCAGGAGAAAACTTGTGGACTTTAAGATCTTTCCATACAACCTTTTTTTTAATGCTGGTAACTTCATAATAGATACTGTCTGGAGATCAGATTATTTTCACAAAACACAGTCAACACTGAGATAAAATCACATCAAACAAAATAAAAGATAATGAAAAAAAAGAAAACATGGGTAGAAGGACACCAAATACCTCTGAGCCCAGTAAATACTGCTGAAATTATACTTCTTTTTTTCTTTTCTTTTCAGAATAGAAGTAGAAGAAGTGTGCTGAAGTATTTCAAACCTAAGTCTGTGCCTTTTGCAGCAGCGTAACACAGTTCAATTGCTATTAAGACTTCTTGAGGATAATAACATTCCTCCAATTTTCTGTGGGAGATTGTAAAGATGCCTCTTTGACCACTGCTGTGGACCAATGCAATGCATGAAAAAGTGGGAGTAGCTCTGTCAGCCTTTTCAAACAAGTTTTTTTGCAGTGGATATTCTTTATTATATTAGATTTAAAATTATCTATAAATGATTTGTTATATTGTAAAATATAGTTGTAATGTATTACAATATTAAACAGAGAGTAAATAAGAATGTAAATACAGGTAAACATCCACTATGTAAATATAGTACTTTTAAATGTAATAATATACTAATATAATTTATATATTATATTTTATCACAGCAGTTGATCAATACTTTGACCAATGCAACTATCTTTTCTGATTTTGTTTTTGAGAACTAAGACAACAGTAGTTTCCCAATTGGTTTATTATACCAAAGGGCTTGTTGGAAGCAGAAGAACAGGTAGGGTAAAAGTACTTTCAGTTTTTCTCAGTCAAACTGAATATTTTTTTTCTCAGGCACTGCCTACTTTAAACAGTTTTATTCCTTGTTCTTTGTGACCTGTACACTACACTAAGAGAAAAAAGGTAATATGATGATTATATATGTCTGGCTGTGGGAAATGTCTATCTGCATATAATTTAGTTCAGTTGGGTAAAGTACTCCCCTGTCAGTTTCTCTAGCTTGTGAATGCATAGAATATTCTGTGGAGACTAACTTTAGTCTCACATCTGCTAATGTAAAACTTACATTGCTGCATTAGAATTTTAGACTATTTTTCTTACATAATAGTAATGATACATGTCGTTTGTTGAAGAATATTCTCTCATAGTATTTATGTTACATGACCATTCCTCAAAAAATTCTTGAACACTTTATAGTATGAGATCTGGGTATTCTATTGTAAGAAATCTCTTAAACTGACATTAATTTTGTTACACTTATTTTAACAATTACCGTTTGTTGTTGTTGTTTGTTTGTTTTTCTTTTTCCCAACAAAAACAAAAGCTTGTGTGTCAGAGACACCCTACATAGGGCTTTGTTCAAGAAATATTTTCATCCAGTGTGTATTACCAGTGACAAACACCGAGATCAATACCTGCTGGCTCTGTGCTTTTGTAATAAGAAATCATTTTAAGTTTGTTCCCATGTAGAGGTGGAACATAATAACCACTCCTTCATTTGCATGAAAATGTTTCTCTGAGTCAGCATTTCATACGGAAGTTCAATTTTGGCATGAGAGTGGCATTAAAACACCTTTTTTACAACTTCTGTGGATTTTTTCCCTGTCTAGCATCTTTAGCAGTTTGTTGCCTTCTATTAGGCAAAATAAATTAATTATCTAGTGAAATATGAACAAAAGGACATGACATATTTTAGCTGCTGAAACAGGCCTTCGTTATTTGTACATTCACGAGCAGCTCTGACTTGGTATGTAAAGTGTAGTTACTAGCAAAGAAGGTAATGAAAATTCAATTTCTTCAGCTGTTTTTGCAACAAGCTTTTAAAAGTTGATGTGTACATTTATGACAGTCATTATTTTTCCAGTTTCTCTTTTCAGAATGGCTTTGTGGACAGATATCTAGTTCAATTTAAGTCTTAATGAGGTGTGAACTCCCATGTATATACTAAATTGTTTTATAGCTAGTTCACTTATAAGCATAAAATAAAATAAATAGAAAATTCCATTTTGTACAATTTTCTTAATCTACCCACTACTTCATATGAAGTAGCATAAATATTTGCTATCAAATATTTTAAAATATACATTTCAAAAGAAAAAGGAAAATCAAAAAATATTGAGACGAGTTTTTGGTATAACTCACCAAAGTTAACTGCTGACTTTCCATCATCTCATCATCTCATGTGGAATATCAGCAAGAAATAAAGAACTCATCCCTTCTTGGATCAGTAATTTTATGACTGCTCTTCAGAACATAATGTGTACTGAGCAAAGAAGTAAATTCAAAAGCCTACAGATTAAATCCATAAAATTTTGTTTACTCCCATAAGAGGTAACAACCAAAAGACAATGCTAGAGCTGAAAAGGTGCTGTGCAGGCTTTGTGTGAGCAGGGCTTTCTATGCTCATCAAAGAAATCATATCATTTGATGCATTGTTGCTTGCATCAAATATTAGTTACATACATTGTCCGATGTAGTCTTAAGGAATGTAATTTAAAACTGCTCTGGGGAGTCTCAAAATCTAAATAGTAGAATAAAAATCCCTCCTTTCTTGGACCATTATTTATTTATTTATTTGCTTTTTAAATTCTTCCTCTAAAATGAGCCTCTATATTTTGAAGTTTAACAAGGATTTTTTGTTGTTGTTGTTTTTAATATTCATCATTTCCTCTTTCTTTTTCTTTTTACAAATTCGTTTCCTTCAAAGTTAATTATGAATTTTCTTCTGTAATTTTTCTTTACATCTGAACAATTATAGGAAACATAATTCTCTGTTTATGATATAACATCTGTGGTTGCAAAAATAATAATTAAAAAATATTACAGAGAAGGAAACTATAAATCAAAGGTGCAAAAAAGTAACCCTTGATACATATTCTGGGTGTATACATATATCCATTAGCCTCCCTTTGTTTATAAATGAAGTTGAAACATACACCTACTAAAGCTATTGAAAGGTAAAAATACATACTTTTAAAGCAGCAAAAATTTAATAAGGAAACATCAGTGTTCTGTATAACATGTATTAATGTAATGTTATGCACAACCTTAAAAGTCCTTTTTTCTTTGTGTGTGTGTGTGTGTCACTATCACATGAAGAATTAGAATGTATACATTTCAAGATCATATTACCTCTGGTAGCATCATTGTACTGACAAGGGAAGCTATAGCTTTTACATTTTACTTGTTAGAAACAAGCTAAAAAATTGTCTTTTTTATCTGTAAAGCATTACTGTTCAGTAATTTGGATTTTAGCACATGCCACTGACAAAAAATTGGGGTAAAATAATATCCTCCATCCATTCTACTCATTCTACCTTCCCATTAGCACTGTCATCTCTTTTCAGCTCCAATGTAGACATAATGATTATTTTTGGATTTAAAATTAGGCACTCATATAAATACTGCTCCAAAGTGGTGTTTACTTTAACCCTGTTGTTAAATGAATCTTTTTGTGATTTTGAATTAAAAAGGTTTATTGCTGTTTTCATTCTGTTAAAATGTCTTATTTCAATGTGTTTTACTAAATTGCATCACAGCCTTTCCATTTAATAAAACTGTCATATACACAGCTGGGATAAACGGGCACAGGTTTATAGAACTGAGTCACATTGATTCACATCAGATGAAATACTCAGATGAGGCTTTATTCATTATCTTTAATCTGTCCAGCTTTTGGAGAATGAGACAAAAAGAAAAAAAGAATCATTGTAAAATCATTGCTAGATAGAGGGACAATATGCATTTATTGAATAATACCCACCTAAAATTGCCAGGTAGCCTCATGTAGTATGATAATCACCTCTGTCTTTCATTCATTCCAGTAGGGATCTGACCCACAACTTTATTTCCCAGGAATTTCCAAAAAGACTTGACAATTAGTTTCACACTGTTTTCAGAGGTGAAGCTGGAGAAAAGTGATTCAGTCAGCATGGAGAACATTCCTGACCATTTGATGCAGCACTGTAGTTCAATAAAAATACCTGACTAAGATCCCCTATCCCCCTAAGAAGGGGATATGCCATTGTTATTTATTGGTAGTTCTTAATACTCACTCTCTCAGTGACTGGTTATAATGGTGAACTGATAAAATATTTTTAGTTATAAAAGGAGATTTAACCTCATTTTAAAGTTTTTAACAGACTACAAAAGCAAAAAATAAGGAATTAATAAGAAAGAAAGATAAGATCCTTCTTTAAGTTCTATTAAGCAGTTAATTATTTCCATTTGTTTATTTTCTTTTGCTGATCAAAATTCCAGGATTATAAGTGTCTTGGAAAATACGTTGAAATAAAATACAGTAGAATGCTACTTATTATGAGACTTCAAACCAAGGGAATTTCATATAATGTATTTAAAGAGAAATGAAAACTGAGAAAGATGGAGTTGCTCAGGTGAAGATAGAGCACTTGGCCAGTGGAAGATGTAATGTTGATGTTTTTCACTCAGATCAGAGGAAACTGAAGTTGTCAGCCAGGTTCTGAACTAAGAGTGCAAAGACTTTGCTTGTCAAGCCTATCTTCTAAATCAGCAATAATAACAAAAAATGCAAACAAAATAAAATAAAATAAAATACAAATAAACAAAAATAACAAAACAATCTAACAAATAAATCCCGTGGAACTCAGTACCTATATTTGACTATCACCACTGGCAGTTTTGAGCATGCTGACAATTCTTTAAATTAAAAATATGAAGAAAAGTAAAAAAATGCAAACATTTGTTTTTTATGAATTGTCTTCTGTTAGCTAAATACTGAACTAATACACTTCTGAGATTTTGCCATTTTGCCTTTCCTATTGTAATTTTTATTTTTATTTTTTCATTTTCCAGAAATATTTATATCAATGTTTAAATTCTAGTGAGTAGTTTCAGTCAATTCCATGAGAACACTCACAATGCATAAAGTCAAATGGAAAGTCAGACCAATCTGGACTTGATATTTGAATTACACTCTTATGAATGAGAATGTTGAATACACTCTTATAAAGCAGTGAAAATGTTTATGAAGAAGCAAACAAAGGAGACTAAAGATAAAAAGAAGCATATAGCAAATGTGGTATATTTTGTCATTTTTTCCATGTCCCTCCTAGTTATTTCTAAAATGTTTTATTCTATTATTAGAATTTTAGAAGACTTTATAGAAGAATCTTGATCATAGAGATGTGACGTTTCTTAAAAATACGAAGTGATGTCATTGAAAAGAAAGAAAAATTTTTACTAAAAAAATATATTCATCAAATCAATGCAAAACTCCATGCTGGTGCCATTGGTCTTAATTTGGGCATACAAGTGAAAAAAACTGATGTCCAAGATTTCTTCTCTCAGTTTTGCAGTTGGAAGAAAGAGGGAAGCCAGAAATAGATGTACAATGCATATGAATTCCTGACAGCATGGTTGATGTCACTTCAAGGGTTTTGGTTTTTATAACAATGGGACTTTCTATGAAGATTATAATCTGTTAGGGAAGGATAAGATCCACCTTTCTAGAAAAGGCAGGGTAATCTTTGCCAGCAGACTGGCCAACCTAGAGAGTCAGGCTTTAAGCTGCAGGACTTAGAGTGTGGAATCCAAAATGGCAATACACCACTACAAGCAAATGTGTAATAAGCCCGGCCAACCAGAACAGAGATAAATGTTCCTTTGCTGCTTCTCATTACATAAGCCAGAAGATGAGCCACTTCAAGAGTATATACTACTATGGTGGATCCTCTTGCATTCCCCTAGGAAAACCTACATCCTACATCCCTTTTCCTCTCTGAAGCACTTAAATACAAATGCACACCACATGGGGAGTAAATGGGAAGTATTAGAGATCTGTGTGTGGTTGCAGAGCTGTGATTTCTGTGTGATCATAGAGACATGGTGGGGCAGCTTGAATGAACAAGAAGACTGTTATGAAGAGCTAAGTAATTTTTAGGAAAGGCAAACCAGCAAGGCAAGGTGACAAACTTGGTCTTTATGTAAAAGAACAGTAGGAGCCTAAAGAGCACTGCTAGGGATGAATGATGAATAAGTGGAGAGTTTCTGGGTGAGAATTGAGGCAGGCTAATATGATTGACGCCACTACTGATCAAGACAAGAATGTTATGAAGCGTTCTACAGATAGCCTAAAGTAACATCACAATCACAAGCACTGGTTCTCATAGTGAACTTTAACCACTCCAATATTTGCTGGAAAAGCAACAAGGCTAACCAGGAAATTCCTGAAGAATGTGGAGGATAACTCTCTGGTGTGGGTGGGAGAGGAGCCAATGAGCAGAGGTGTGCTGCTAGATCTTGTCCTTATAAATAGAATATAGAATCACAGAATTGCTCAGGTTGGAAAAGACCTTAAAAATTATCAAGTCCAACCACAACCTAACCATACTTCCCTAACTCTAACAACCCTCCGCTAAATCATGTCCTGGAGTACCATATCCAAATGGTTTTTAAACATACTTAGGGATGATGACTCATCCACCTCCCTGGGGAGCCTATTCCAGTACTTAACAACCCTTTCTGTAAAGAAGTTTTTCCTGATATCCAAGCTAATCTTACCCTGGCACAACCTGAGGCCATTTCCTCTCATCCTGTCACCTGTCTCCAGATAGAATAGGAAAGGACTGGTTGGGAATATGAAGGTTATGAAGGTGGGAACTGGAATAGCAGTGTCTCTCTTGCTGTAAGTGAAGATCACATTTGTGACCATCTGAGGAACCTAAACATCCGTAAGTCTATGTGTCTCAATGAGATACATCCCAGAGTTCTGAGGGACTTGGCTGATGTAGTTAGCAAATCACTCCCAATAGTATTTGAAGTCATGGTGGTAGGGTGAAGTCCTCGGTGACAGGAAAAAAGGCAATATCACATCCCTTTTTAAGGAGGGTAGAAAAAGATGACCCAGTGAACTACTGACATGTTAGTCTCACCTCTATGCTGGGGAGGATCATGGAGCTCTCTCTATCACCTTTGAAACATCATGGAGAACAGGAGAGGTGTCTAAGAACTGAAGGAGAGCCAATGCCACTCCAGTCTTCAAAAAGGGAAAGAAGGAGGAGCCAGGAAGCTACAGGTTAGTCAGCCTCATCTTCAGTCCTGGGAAGGTGATACAGTGTATTATTCTGGATGTCATCTCCAAGCAAGAAAAAGAAAAGGAGGTTATCGGGAGTGGTCAATATGGATATCAAGAAGAAATCATTCTTGACCGATGTGATAGCCTTCTACGATGTTGCGACAGGCTGAGTAGATAAGGGAAGAGCACAGGAAATTGTGTACCTCCACTTCAGTAAGGCTTTTGACACTGTCTTCCATAACTTCCTCATAGGTAAGCTTTGAAGTGTGTGGTAGAAATGTGGACAGTGAGGTAGACTGAGAAATGCTTAGCTAACAGAGATCAGAATGTTGTGATCAGCAGCATGAAGTCTAGTTAGAGGCCAGTAACTAACAGTGTTCTGTGTCAATACTGGTCCAGACTTGTTCAACATCTTCAGTGATCTAACTGAAGGAATAGAACGTACCTTCAGTGTGTTTGGTAGTGATACAAAGGTATGAGGAGTTGCTGACACACCAGAAGGCTATGCTATTATTCAGTGAGGCCTGGACAGGATGGAGAGTTGGGCAGAGAGGAACGAGATTCAACAAGGGCAAATGCAGAGTCCTGAACCTGAAGAGGAATAACCACATTAATTAGTATAGCTTAGAAGCTGACCTGCTGGAAAGGAGCTCTGCAGAGAAGGACCTGGGTGTCTTGATGGATAGGTTGGCCATGAGCCAACAGTGTGCCCTGGTGGCCAAGAAAGCCAATGGTAACCTGGGGAGTATAAAAAAGACTCTGGCCAATGGGTCGAAGGAGATGAATCTCCCCCTCTACTTTGCCCTGGTGAGATCACATTTGGAGAACTGTATCCAGTTCTGGGCTCCCTATGTCAAAAGGCAGGGGACTTCTAGAGAGAGACCAGCAGAGGGCCACAAAGATGATTAAGGGCCTGGAACACAGGAAGTTTCATATGAACAAGAAGAAAAACTTTTTTACTTTAGGTGTTACAGAAAACTGCCTAGAGAGGCTGTGGAATCTCCTTCTCTGGAGATATTCAAGACCTGCCTAGACATTTTCCTGTGCAACCTACTCCAGGGAACCCGCTATAGCAATGAGGTTGAACTAGATGATTTCTAGAAGTCACTTCCCCTATAATTCCGTGATTCTATAATTCTGTGAAATCTACAAAGAACAGTAGAGTGGTTAATACTTGCAGCAGTACTCAGTGTGGTTCTCTGATCTTTCCTTGTAATAAGATGCAGCCTTGTAGGCACCATTCACCCTGTTCTCTCTAAAATGAACAGGTAACAATTATGTGAAATGTTTACGTGTGTTTGAGGTGGGTGACTGAATTTATATTATTTGTTGGGTGATAACCACATTCACCACTTCATTCCTAAAACAGACAGTGCTGCCTAAATGTCCTCCTTCCAAAGCCAAATTGTGACTAAACTGAGTTTACAGTGTCAAGATTACCAAGATTATTAGTTTTTTTAAGATGAAGAAATCCATCAGATTTAACTAGAGTTGTGTAAATGATTCTCTAAGAATGATTTATCTTAAATTTAGACTTTTTTTTTTTTTTTTTTTTTTTTTCTCACAGGATGTGGACATAATTTTCCACATTATTTTTAACTTGTTGTACCATCACAAGCAGAGTTCCCAGTTCCTTCAGATGTGAAAAGGCTGAACTCATGTAGTCATGTTAGTCAGATAAATTATGTGGGAATGTCTCTGGTTTCTGAAGAATACAAATTATCCAAATGGTTTTGAAATGTTTACAGTGGAAAAATCTGCCACATAAATATTCCAGACCTGTAATGACCTCTTGTTACCCACATGACACTTGCATGTTTAACCCCCCAGTTTCTCTTTTCTCAGTGCTGGCATTGCAGAGGGTGTGGAGACGTGGACCAGAGAGGGAGCCATGGGCTTGACTGACATCTCCTTTTCCTTACTATATGTGGTGATGATAGCACTCATGACCCCAGCTCACAGACTCATGTCACCTTTGCCTCATGTCTGTCTGAGAGAGAGACCAACTGCCTTCTCTGGTGAGATGACACAGTACAAGAATCTGAACTCTGCTGAAGCAGGATGACATAATATGTATGAAGGGGTACAAAATAGCATTAAAAAAATAAAAAAAAAAATCCTAAAAAAAAATGAATCAGATATTTGCATACTATATTTGACAAACTTTTTTGGTGACTCCTACAGCCTTTGATTTCAAAATGGGAGATTCACCAGATAACCCTAAGATCAAACCATCCCAAATCAAAATTAATGGCTAACCTCAGGTTTTAAGAATGAATTCAGGAAAGTGAATGAAGCTTTTAACAACAAGATGCACGTACATGTAGTTGCTTTTTAAGTACTTACATCAGATAATGTTATTTCCCTTCAAATAAAGTTTGCGGGATTAGAAATAGTCATTATCATAATCATTTTCAGGTGATTTATGGCATTTAACCAAATGAAATGGAGTACTGGTGTGACTCATCTTTGCTGAGCTAGATTTTTCATGTTTAATTTTATTAAACTTCTCAGTTTATTAATATCCTGTGTGTTTTTCTGATCTTTCTACTCTAAGTATACCTCCTTACTTTTCCTCTATGCCTTCATTATCTTCATTTCCTCTTCTCTCTTACCTTGCTTCCCTACTATGCTCACATATGTACTGCTCTATTTGCTACCATCAGTTGGCTTGCATCACTTATTCAGCAAGAGGAAAAATAATTGGTCCTAAATTTACTTTGTTTCATTTTTGTAATTCATTACATTAATAACTGATGTCGTTATTAGGTACCCATCATTTTAATACAAGCTTTCTTACTGTGATAGAAATTCTAAATGGGTAATTTTTCATAAATTAAAATTCCTTGCAGCAAGTTTAACTTTGTTTCTGTAAATTATAATCCACAGACTTCCATAACAAAGTGCTAATTGTAACTTGGCTTTAAATGTTACATTCTGTATGCAAATTGGTCAGTAGGGAGTCATTATTTAGTATAACATTGTTAAGACCACTAACATTTGTTTGCAATTTGTTTGAAGTGGAGCACTGTTATTACTAATATATTACGTGTAACTTAGAGAAACAACATTGCTTTCTCATGTAAGATAAAAATCTTTTATCAGTCAAATTTGTTGAATGTTGTTTTTGAGCTCCATGGGAAAACAAAAGGCAACCTGGGTCATAAAAGAATGCATTGTGTTGTAGGTTATTTGAACAGAAGGAAAGTCAAAAGAACATGATGTAATTCTTCAGGCACTGTGAGCAATGCACAGAGTCTGATCCTGCAAATGCTTGTGCAAATGAGATATTGTTTGCAGGTGAAATCACAATGGCATAATGGGATTGCTTTTTTTTTAATTCCACAAATGAAACCCTGGAATAACTTTCTCTTCCTCCAAAAACTAAACCAAAGATCTAGTAGTGTTTATTCCAAGTTTGTCAAGCGTCTCAGTGACTTCCTTGCCGTATATTTTATTTCCTGCTTCAATAGTCTAAGAGTTAAAACTCTGATCTCACTGAAGGCAGGTGTAAAATTCTGGGCACTAAAACTCTAAAGCTTATATTTAAAAGAGTTTCAGTTAAATTAATATCAGGTGTTAAGCATATTTTAATATGGCATTATTTTGTAGGTGTAAGTGCAATAAGTTTGGCCCTTGAGGAATAAAAAATATGTACCATTCTACCTATGTGTGCAGGAAGAGAACAGCAATAGAACTGTATCTACCACTCTGGTTTTCAAAGGCAGTATTACAGTCCAGAAAGTCCAGGAAGGACTGTGTGCTGGTCACTGAGCTCAGCTTGATGCATCCTCATAACTGAACTAAGATTCTTACAGAAATGATTTGAGGAGGGGGAATCCACACAAGCAGAACCCACTCCCTGACTGCTACCAGTACATGTATTGAGTAGTACTGATTCCCAACAGAAAATTTAAATGTTTGCGTTATTTCAAAAGGATTAACTGCATTGTATGTATGAATGAAAAAAATTCTAACTACTATAGTATTTGTCTACAGTAGAGGTTACTACTTTGAAAAACGGAATTTATAGGCATCAGTTACTGTTATCTGTGCCTGTCACAGTAAAGCATTGGATCCTTTCTTCCAAAGACAGGAGGTATAAGAGTTCAGAAGGGTAATTGATTTAAAATATAAATCAGGAAATTCACACCAGGGTTAGGAAGAAAAACCCCCTTCTACATTTCAGAAGATATGAGTTCCATTAATTTAACTGAAAATTATGAGCACATTCATAACAATTCAGCAGCTGTTGATTAATTGCTGGAGAGAAATAATGGGAGCCTGAGAGAATTTTGTTGATAGGAAGTTCATTTAGGTCAGCAAATTTATTTGGAACACAGGTGGCCCTAGTAACCTCCTGCAAAACTACAAGAACAGATCTGTCCAATGAACTCACTTATTTGTGCTAAACCACTCAAATACTGTCTGTTTCACTTTAGAAATGTAAGTGGATTGTTTATACATGTGTTTAAAGCTTGAGGTTCCTTTTAACAGTAATTTCATCCAATATTTACAGAGTGAAAAACACAGGTGAGACTTAGGAATGTAGATGAAAATAATAGATATATCAATTCTTGTATATGACAGTGATAACACAAACATTTAGATGACTGTAGGCTGTGAAAGAAAGAATTTAAAAGTTATTTTTATTGATGTGTAGTATCTGACACTCATATTATGATAAACTCCTTTTCTCCTTTTTTTTTTTTTTTTTTTTTTTTTTTTTTAACTAATGGGAGCCTTTCAGAATACTTGAAACAGGATGGATTGGATCTCTCTCTCTGCAGCTGCTTTTGACAGATAGTGCTGATGTGAATGGCAGAGATCTCTGACTTACACCAAGCTCTAGATTCAGTTTAAATAGGAAGTAGGAAGTTGGGAATTACATATTTCTCTAATGTTTTCAGGCTGCTGATGTCCTCTGAATGGATCACCCCAATCTTCTAGGATAGATTCTAGTGACATTTTTCAGGTAGGTGATGCTGTATTTTCCTCCATCATATTTCTGATTTCACCACAGAATACTAACACAGACACTCTCTATGATATGGTGATAGTACATATCCCTGTATCCAGTGCACACTGAACAGAAAGATGTACATGTTCATAAATACATGTTTAAAATCAAACCAAGGATATCTTTCATCATATAACATGTGCACATTGGTCAACATGAAAGGCACTATGTGTTCTCAAACCACATCAGCCTGACACTTGCACAAGTATGCATATGTTGACATGTGAGAGGGGACACTTAAAATTATTTCAGGTGATATGGCATTTTTCCTCACAAACATGCTTTTTTAAATTATACTGTAGAGCTTTTCAAAGTTCATGTTTAATTTGGGTTTGTTTCTTGCTTTTATCTGAAAAATTGAAAAGTTGGAGCAAAAAAGTTGTCCTTTTGGCAGTTGGCTCAGCATTCTTGATCCAGGAGATCTGTATTTCAGACAGTGCTCTGACAGTGCTTCAGTTAGTCCTCTGTCAGCTGAAAACTAATGTGTGTGGAATGACAGCTGAATACCAGGCTAAAAAAATATAGGAGAGAGTAGATTTAGGTTGGATATAAGTCTTTTACACTTGAAGGTGGTGAGACACTGGAACAGGTTGCCCAAAATTGGTGGTGGAAGCTCTATCACTGGAGACATTCAGGGACAGGCTGGAGAAGTCTCTGAGCAATCTGATCTAGCTGTAGGTGTCCCTGTTCATCACAGGGGGAGTTGGAATAGATGGCCTTTACAGATTCTATGATTCTAATAGGGAAGGATCTTCTTTTTCACCAACCATGCATATGTTCTCTGAAGCAATAGGAACTTGTCCTTTTCCTTGTTTCATAGCAACACTGAATAGGCTCAGACATGAGGACTACCCACATACACAGCTTAATAGTGACAAGCTTCCATTGTCCTTGATGTGGTCTTGTAAAAATAGATGGCCGGAGTGATCCACCCCTAGGCTATAAACTATGCAGAACCTTCCTAAATGGCAAAACAGCAAGGAAAATTAGAGAGAAACAAGAAGTGTCTCTCAGGAGAGAAGTGATAATATAACAACAAGATGAACTCTAAGATCACAAAGAAAAGCAGTTGTAGGTTAGAACCGGGGAGGACATAAGGAAACAAGATAAACAGTTTCGAGAAATGAAAAACAAAAGAATGGAGAAATGATGCAAATTGTCACGAACCCTTCATAGATAGACCACCAATGACAGCTTAGAAATCAATAGATAAAAGGCCAACAATTATCTAGAATTCTTCATTCCTGTTAGAGCCAGCACCTCTTCAGTATCATTAAGCAAAGTTATCACCTTTCAATCTATGTGGGTATGTAGAAACACATAAAACTCTCTGGGACATTATTTTTCTTCCACTGAAGGGAGCGGCCAGTTCTTAGTCTCTTCAACAGGTTCTAAACAGTGATAGAATAATGAAAGCTATGGTAAAATATACATGTGCATGGGGAAGATGCTCTTGACAGAAACTGTATTTCATTTTACAGAATGAATTCATAATAGATCAGAATTCTTATTCGATCAGAATGTTGTCCTTCATATTTGGAAAGGTCATATTTGGTTTGGCTGGTAATGAGCAGTGTCCCCCAGGGATCTGTCTTGAGACCAGTGCTCTTTAATATCTTTATCAATGACATCAATGATGGAATTGAGTGCACCCTCAGCAAGTTTGATGATGACACCACGCTGGGTGTTGCAGCTGACACAATGAAAGGAAGGGATGCCATTCAGAGAGACCTCAACAGACACTAAAGGTGGGTATGGGTGAATATGAGGTTCAACACTGCAAACTGCAAGGATTTGCATTCGGGCTGGAGGAATCCCAGGCGTATATACAGACTGGAAGGAGCAGTCCTTGAGAGCAGCCCTGCAGAGAAGGATCTGTGGGCCCTGATGGATGAAAAGCTTAACATGAACCAGCAGTGTGCTCTTGCAGTTTGGAAAGCAAATGGTATCCTGGGCTCCACCAGAAGAGGGGGGGCCAGCAGGGACAGGGAGGTGATTTTCCCCCTCTACTCTGCTTTTGTGAGGCCCCATCTGGAGTACTGTGTCCAGGTCTGGAGTCCCCAGTAAGAAAGACAGAGAATTGTTAGAGAGGGTCCAGAGGAGGGCCACAAAGATGATCAGGGGACTGGAGCACCTCCCCTACAAAGACAGGCTGAGGGAGCTGGGCTTGTTCAGCCTGGAGAAACCTTTCAGCACCTAAAGGGAGCCTACAAACAGGAGGGGAGTCAACTTTCTGAAAGGGTAGATAGCAGCAAGACAAGGGGAAATGGTTTTAAATTGAAAGGGGGAGGGTTTAGGTTGGATGCCAGGGGAAAGTTCTTTACAGTGAGAGTGGTGAGTGCTGGAACAGACTGCCCAGAGAGGTTGTGGATGCTCCGTCCCTGGTGGTGTTCAAGACCAGGTAGGATGGGGGCCCTGGGTATCCTGGTCTAGTATTTAAATGTGGAGGTTGGTGGCCCTGTCTGCAGCAGGTGGAGCTTCATGAACCTTGAGCTCCCTTCAAACCCAAGTCATATGATTTGATTGACATTACTATTTATACAAAGAGTAGAAATCTTCCAAGCTTAACAATTAAGAGCATGACCTTTTTTTGGAGTTCATTTGTAACACTTAATGAATGTACATCATTTATTTCCTTTATAAAACATCTTTGTATTTTTAATCTGTTTACTTGGGCAGGCAACACAACAGTGGCTAAGTTCCTGCAGGGAGAGAACCCGCCAATACCAGATCGCTACCCGGCGTGGGGAAGCACAGCCAACTCAAAGTCAGTGAATAAGCTTCAACTTTATTGCACAGATAGCTCGCTGATATAGTACATGAATTGTTTATGTCCATTTGTCCACTTGTCCTTTTCTCATTGGCAAAGCCTTGCAGTTAGACTGTAGCGCACCCCGCCCAA
Organism: Perdix hodgsoniae; assembly: GCA_035772895.1. Lineage (NCBI taxonomy): Eukaryota > Metazoa > Chordata > Aves > Galliformes > Phasianidae > Perdix > Perdix hodgsoniae. Next base: position 189,972 of record JAPSGF010000113.1, on the reverse strand, counting down.
GCATACACCTTGCTTTCTGATTCCACCCGAAGACAGTTCCGCTTAAGTTGTTTGCTACTTAGCTCAAGGTCAGTTCGTCACTTACCACATCTTCCAGGGAGCCATGGCCCTGCTCCCTGAGCCATTCTGCAACAAGTTCCCACCAACCCTCATTATGTGAACTTCAAATCCTTTAACTTTTCAGACAAAATCCTCTCTGAAGTAGATTTTGAAGGTAAAACATTCTCTTGAACACTAGCTTAGTCTATCTCCTCCAGAACAGAGCATGATAGGAAGAAAATTATCTCTTACCTGCTGGCTAACTGAAAATTGCAACTTTAGCTGCTTTCTCATGGAAGTTTCAGTAGCTTCCTTTTCTTTAGCATCTAACTTAAATTCTCAGAGAAAAGAAAACCCTCTCAACTAGTCTGCAGAATGCCTAATAACTTATTATACACCATCCCCTTTCAACATTCAATCATTAGATCTACTCTGATTTGTATAGTAATCAGACTTTGTAGAATGAAATTATAGGACACAAGTGAGCATGCTGAGGGTTTGGTAATTTGGAAGAGATTGCTCAGTTTATTCTTGTGGGATGTTTATTCTGTACTGGACCTTTAGTGAATTGACCATTTTTACTTAACTGCACAGTATGAACATAACAAAGAGGAGGGAAACGGCTCCAGCTTTACTTGTATCTTTGCAGATCCTTCTCTCTTGACATCTAAGGACATGAACTTTTATGACTTAGCAGCAAGAACCAAATTAACTCCCAATCCAAAAGATACTGTGGAATCTATGGTTGTGCTAAAAGTTATATTTATATGATCCCATTATTTTCAAGGAGGAGCAGAGAATATTGTAAAGTCCTGTGAAATAATGCCAATCAATAATATGTTTTTTGCAGTTTTGTATGCATTCTCCTTTGGTTCTTATCATCATGCTTTCCTCCTCTTCTAAATAAATAGTGGTCTAGCAGCACTATTAAAAATAAAGATCTTCATTTATATATAAAAATAGAGCTGTTCCATGTTTGCATTGAATAGAATGTTATCTCATTGTGTAACTTATTCCTCCCCTCACTGTTAGAGCCTGAGATTCCATATCCTGTGCACACTGCACATTTGGGTGGCAACAGAATAATTACTTTTCAACCTCTTCAAGAGCTCCTCATATTCCTTCCTCTTCATTGTCTTGCAGGGCTGCTTGCTTACTCTGAAATACACACAACTTACTTAGGCAGTCAGAAGAGTTACAGTACAATCCCTATGAGGAATATTTAGAACTTTCCATCGTGACAGTGAATAAAGTGGAATAATACTACTCAGCATCATTCAAACATTCTCATGTTACAAATGAATCAACATCTTTGACTAACAATTGCTTTATATTAGATCTTTTTTGTTAAATGGTCTTTGACATAATGCATAGTCAAATCTAAGAACATTCAGAAAAAGAACAATATGGAAATAATGAAGTTTGACATAGGAAATAATTTGCTAAGAGAAGTGCTAGTAATACTATGTGTGTGCATGTTGTGTGTGACAGATGATATATTTTGTGGTGTTGAGAGGTGAGGAAGACCAGTGTATTTTCCTCCTGGTGTATTTCCAGTTACTCAGGAATCCCACTCCAAGTGTGAAGAAGGACTGATTTGCTGTTACTTGCTTTTTTTTGTCGGCAGTGCTCTGATGGCTAGCTTTGAGGCTGACTAAAGTGTGATGTACACACTTCCTTCTTTTTACTACACAGTAGAAAGTACTACTTCTGAGCAACTCCAGTTTAAGCATGTAGGTACAGTAGGATGTGTTAGGGATTTCTCTGTTTCTTTCATTGTTATCCTCAAAAAAGTCTGCTTTAGCTCTTTAAGGAAATAGTATTCCTGACATTGCTTAAAATCTTCTACAATTAATAATGTTCTTTTGTGTCTACAAGCATACACACAAAACAGTCTGATTCTTTTATTATTTTCCCAAAAGACTGTATTAATCAATCAAGTAAATAAACAAAGCTATAAGAAGGTTCTTGACAATGCTGCTGTTACATGGAATATTAGACCAAATAAGATTCAAATGCCTAAAGGAAAGTGAAATTTCTTTTTGCATGCTTTAAATCTGAGGAAAAGCATCTCACTAGTGTTCTCCATGGTTTTTAAAATGTATATTATTTCCCTAAGGAAACATAGAAGACATAAGGTAGACATTTTTGTGTACTTCTGACAATTTGATCAGCATACTGCAGCATCTGTACTAACTCATGGTATTCACTATTCTCTAGGTGTTGTGTTCCCCACCACACAGAGTTGAGGATGGTGTGAAATGTTTGCAGCTGGCAATTAATAGCATTAGTGTTAGCCATATAGTGACCATCATGTACATCTAACAGTACTCTGAAAATGCTGATTAACTGAGTTTTCTAAATAAGCAACATCCAAACTAATATCTAGGGAAGAAAACACTTTGCCATCAGCAAATGGCTATTATTTTGTCAAATTAAAACACTTTCCTCAAGTAATTTCAGCTATGCAATGGTTCAGAAGTCTGCTCACTGTATTTTTTTTAAATAAGAACAATATATATATACATTTTCTAATACAAGTATAGCCAAGCAAGACCAAAATTATTGTCATTCAAGGTTGTTTTTTAAGTAGAAACAGCATGGGAGGCATTAACACTTGCAAATAAAGGTGCTGAGTTTCCTAAAATTCGGTAATGCCGAATTTGCCTTTTGTACTGCAGTTCTAATAATCTTCCATTCTAGCAAATCTCTCTACTTTTGTCTTTTATACTGCCTTTTAAAACTATGCATATCACAGTCTTTTTCTAATTTATTTAGGAGTGTGCAGAAGTCTTTTAACTCTTATTTTTCAAGAAATGCATGGGCTATCCACAAAAAAAAAAAAAAAAAAAAGCAAGATCTTTGAGGCTTTAAAGATTTATATATTCATTTATATTTATCCACTTAAACCCTCAGTGAATTAAGGAGGATTTGTTTATCCTTTACATAATTACGATTGTGTAAGAAGGGCAAGAGGCAACCGTGTTTCTCAGACCTTCCTCCTTCAGGATGCAGTCACTGATTTATCATAGCGGGTTGATGCGGCTTCTGTCTGATAATGCTTGTCATCATCAGCTCAGCTCTGAGTTTGGTTTCAACAAAAGGTCAGTCAGTGCAGAGGGTCAGAGCAGGCCATTTGTGGGAAGTACTGTCAGCAGTTAGAAACGCAGGTGGGAGGCTTCCACCATGCTAACAGAAAGGGAAAATAAACTTCTTGTATTCATCTAATGGGTACTTTTCATGTAAGAATATCTAAATGTATCTTTATTATCATTCGCATTTGAAGGAGAATGAGACAGTCCACAAAGTGTTTACTATCTTTCTCTCATAGGTTTATATCTACCTCATTACCTCCCTTTTCCCTCTCTAATTAAAACATGTCAGACACTTGAAAACAGTCTATTTATAACATGACAAAGTTGCTTCCAAAGTAATTTTCTTTTATTTAGTGTTTGATCTCTGATTTCATGCACTTTTCCTTCATCTGGCAGTTGTCACTAAGGCAGATGGCCACCAGCTGGGAGGGCAATGTAAGTATCTCCCTCTAGATCTGCTGCCAGAGCTGCTCAGTAAATGCAATATGAAGGAAAACTGTGTCAGCCTATTACCCATGCAGTGAGCTCACTTACTAACTTGTTTCCATTTCAAGACCTAAAAATGAAATTCCACTCTCAAGCAGGAAGCCAGGAGAGGGCTCTATTTACTGGGGGTGGGAGGTGAGGATCTTTGTCTTGAATTTCGTATTTCCTTCCCTTCTGCTTCAGTGTCTTTAGACCCTCTAATGCTGATGACTCTGAACACCACATCTGCTGCTACTGGTTTTGTAAATAAACACTTGGGCAGATTTCCTACATCTTCATGCTTAGCTCAACCCATGACCTGCCTATAAATAGGACTGAATTAAAAGCCAACATTTTCGTTGTCCTTAGCAAAGTTAATGAGACCTGAGTGAGTTTGCTGCTTTGATAAGCTCAGTCTACTTCTTTAATTAGCACATTAATTTAGAAATAAATGATAGATATGTCACTTAAAATGTTTAATAAAAAATGAAAGAAATAACTAGGGTAGGTGGCTGGCAAAGTGGAGGAGGATGAAAATAAAGGAAAAAGAAAGCACTTGGGTCAAAATCTTCCCTTAATTTTAGATTTCAATTCACTACAGAAAAATTTTTGTTATGCAATTCTGATTCTTTTTTGGAGCACATCTAACCTTAGGGAGTTAAATGCGGAATGGCTACTTAAATATACAGTAACAACTGCAGGTTTCAGGGAAACCTGAGGAGCTTAGAGGCAGTGATTTCACATGCTTATGTTAGTGCTAAGAATAGGCATAAAAGCCTAAATATAGATTTATTTACACAAGTTATTTTTCTTTTTTTTCCTTCTGTTTAACAAAATTTGTCAAGCTATCTGCAATTTTCTCCACCTTGAAAACATGTATACATTACATGTGAAAGCAAAGATGCAAGGCTTCAAAATGAAATACTTTCCTATCTAGCACAGTTTATTTTAAAACAGAACTTAACTTGATTTAACAAACAAACGTAAGCTTGGACAGGAATATGATAATTGTGTTGTCATTTCACTTAAAAGACATTGATATTAAAATATGATTCTATTCAGAAATTCATTGAAAAGTAAAATGTAAATTTTTAAAATGTAAATTTATTAATTAAAACCCAATTATCTTTCCAGAAAATATTTTCATTTTTGAAAATCAGGAATTTCAAATAATTAGTTTCAGTTAAAAGTTTTCCTTCTAACTGTTATTTTTTTTATTTTATTTTTATTTTATTTTTAGTATAGTTTGGCATAAGTTAATATTGTTCAGAGAACTGGTGAAAAATAGGGTCTAAATAAACTCTGGTCCCTACATGAGAAAAGATGACTCTTTAAAGTATTATGCACATTTTTTTCCTGCTTAATCAAGACTGTGCACTGGTAGTCAGGGACCTAGGTATCAAATTCATTTGAGCAGCTATGAAGAATACTCTAGATTTCCAAACTTTTTTTTTTTTTTTCCAGTTTATCTTCTTTGTAAATTAAGGAAGTGTAAGCTGTACTAATTATTCATTAGTTTTTTTAAAAACATCACTTGGTTATGTTGCACATGTTTATTCAGATGTGTTTGATTCTGTGAACCATTAAATACACAGTCTAAAACATTTTCCATTTTTCAGTAGTGTTTATGTTTTATTCTGTGTTTACTTCAGCTCACATTAAAGCAAAAAATTCCACAGCCTTTTTTTAACCTTTATCTGTGATTTCATCTACTCAAAAAAGTGTTTTTCCTTGTATGGATATTATTCTAACGTTAAAATTTGCTCTAACTTTAAATAAGGTGTTTGGGTTTTTTTTTGTCCTTTATCTGCAGCAGACTATGGAAAAAATATTTGCATTAACTATACATATGGAATAACTGTTGGAGTTGAAAAGAGTATAAATGTTTAGCTCAAAGCATGTTATTCAGTTGAATTATACCATAGAAGACTGAAGATTATAAATATTCAATCTACACAGTAGTTAATGATTTCAGGTTAAACTGTTTCCTAACAAAAGCTCATTGAATTAAAAATATGATGAAAGAACAGCTCTTAATTTGATGCTCACTCTTTTAGTACCTCAAATAAATTTCTATATTTCTCATTTTATCTCATATTTCCAGCATTCCACTGAGCTTTTCTGTATTGCACTTTTTTTGCTAATTTTCATTTTAATTATTGGCAGACATTTTTATACAGTCACTTTGCTTATTTATATATCATAACAGCACTGTTAGAACCAAACTTTCCACAAGTACAATTGGCTGACTTCCTTTCCTATTCTCACGTAAAAATAAAACTGGGATAGAGAGATACTTTTTCTTATGTCTTTGCTCTTTAAAACAAAGCTAAATGTCTCTCAAATTAAGGAACACATAACTTTGCATTGTTTTTATATTATTGATTGGAGGAGCTAGGATAAATATACAGTGGAGGAAGTAGCAATGTAAGGTACAAAGGAAAGTGTATTAATCCCACTTTAGTGGTCTACATGCTGTAACTGAGAATGTTTGAAGATGGCAAGAGCATCAAAAGACACTGACATAATGACATTCTGATTGCCAGCCAAAAGCTGGTTATGTTAATGTTTTACCACAAGTTGCCAAAACAACTATTCCACTTTGTTGTTGGTGGGCTTTGGTATTCCTACAACAAAGAAATCCTAAACATTATGGATAGTTTACATTACTAGAGTTGTTTAAAATGACTAACTTGTGAATGTTGTTTGGAAATTCTGATATATATCAATATCAATATCTATCTATCTATCTATCTATCTATCTATCTATCTATCTATATAAAATAAAAATATATATTTAAGGACTTAGAAATGTCAATAGATTGACACCAGGATTTCTGTATTTCTGAAGGTGATAGAGATACCTCAAACATGGAAATTCAAGGCCATGTTGGATGAGGTCCTGGGCAGTCTGTTCTAGGGGTGGCGACCCTGCCAACATCTGAGGGATTGGAACTAGGTGATCTTTAAGATTCCTTCCATCCCAAGCTGTTCTATATTTCTACAATTCTATAATTCCTTACCTACCTTTGATCTGACAACCAAACTACAGATTCTGCATGCACACAACAGTCTCCCAGATATAAAGAAATGTGAATACATCTAGAAAATGCAAAAGAGAGACTAGATTTGTTCTTCCAATTGTCATGTTAATGTTGTAAACCACAGAAGGTTAACAAAGTTGATGGAAAATAAGGAGAGTTGGCCAGTGTCAATGAAAAACAGCATATCTAATCTACTTTAGAATTCAGCGGAACTAATTTTTGATTTTTTGGCAACTTGACACTGACTCTTACCCTTTTTTTTGTTCCAGGAGATCCAAGATTGCAAAGTGAATTAACATATTTTTATGTCATTGAAAACAGAATATGATAGCAGTGATTTGAAAGCAGCAGCGCTGAGTGCACTGCTTTACCTCCTTGAAGTTCTTTCAATTGCTAAATCTTCTTTTCCTGACATCAGTGCAAGAGCTGTTACTGAAATCTGTAAAATTGGGAAAAATCAAACAATGTAAAATCTGACTGTGCTGGAAAGTTTTATGATAGAATCAGAATGACTTAAGATCCCTTGCCATGGACAGGGTTGACAACCACTAGATAAGGCTCCCCAAGATCCCATCCAACTCAACCTTGAATGTGATGAGGCATACACAACCTCACTGGGCAACTTGTCCCAGGATTTCACAACACGCTGAGTAAAAAATTTGTCCCTAATGTCTAACTTAAATCTCCCCTCTTTTAGTTTAAAGCCATTCCCTCTTGTCTTAGCATTATCAGACCATGTAAAAAGTTGATCTTCTTCCTGCTTGTAAACTCCCTTCAAGTACTGGAAGGCCACAATCAGGTCTCCCCTGAGTCTTCCCTTCTCCAAGTCCAACTCCCTCAACCTTTCTTCATAGAAGAGGTGCTCTAGTCCTTTGGTCATCTTTGTGGCCCTCCCCGGGACCCACTCCAGCAGTTCCATATCTTTGCTGTACTGGGGTCCCAAGGCCTGAATGCAGTAGTACAAAGGGGGCCCCAGAAGGGCAGGGTAGAGGAGGACAATCACCTCCCCCTGCCCGCTGGCCACCACTTTTTTGATACAGTCCAGGATACAGTTGGCCTTTTAGCCTGGAAAAGCATATTGCTAACACATTTTTCTTTCCATTCATAAAGATACCCAGGTCCTTCTCTGCAGGGTTGTTATCAGTGAATTCTTCTCTTAGTCTGTATTCATATCTGGGATTGCTTCAACCCATGTGCAACACCTTGCACTTGGCCTTGTTAAATCTCATTAGATTATTGTGAAACCCCTTTGTGAGCATACCCAGATCTCTCTGGATGATATCCTTCCCTTCTATTTCCTTGTATACCATTACAGAATTACATAAACTGGTCATAAGTACGTTATGTCATTTGCAAATTCAAAAATTTCACAAAATCTTGCCAAAAATCATTTTAAAAATTCAGAAACACATGCACTGGAGTTCTTTCTCTCCTTGCTCTGGAGTTGGTTAGTTTTTGAAAAATATTATTCTATCAGTCATGAGGAAAACAATAAGCCATCTGACATCCTCCACTAGCAGGGCTGTGTGTTGAAGTCTCATTTTTTTAATCGTAGAAAAGACAGAAAAGGGAAAAATTCAGAGAAATTTGAAGAAGACAGAAATTTCTGCAGAAGCTATTGTTTGTTGAACTCCAATTTCTGAATGTTACAGTAAGTTTAGTAAGCTATGCATACCAAAGCTTTGGGCACTTTAAGAGAGTGAGAGACTTTTTCTTGTTTTAAGAGAAAAAAGCAATGTTGGTTTCCTAATGTGGAGAATAACGCACTATTGTTTATGAGAAACTACTTTAGGTAAAGTGAACTCTTTGGTAAAATCTATACGACCTACATCTCTTAGAATTTTGTAGAAAACTCTAGACATAAGAAGTTACATGCAGGGTCTGTTTCAGTCTGGCAGCATTTGTATACCAACCACTGAGTCAATAAAGCTGTTCTCACCTTGCCTCACCTCGTCTTGCCTCCTCTCATCATTTTTATAAAAACTTTATAAACTGTTGTAAAAGTCAGTCATAACTAGGTGTACCTGCTCTGTTTGGCAAAAGATCACACTATATTTCCGTGACAGAATCAGGATTTTGTTGAATTATTTTGTGGTGTTTGTCAATGGTTTAGGGGCTGGTCCGGCCCAGTTCCGTGACCAGCAGGGCAGAGGGATCTGCGGATCCGCGCCTCTGGGAAAGGGGAAGCAGGGGACCCCAAAATACTTGAAAACAACAGCACTGATCTGAGGTAGAACAAATGATTTTACTAAATATAGTATTAGCAAAATACAATGAGAGAGAGAGAGAGAGAGAGAGTCTGTTTGAATTGTATAGACCTCACCACAATGCTGGGGTGAGAAGTGCAGTCCAGTTGAGTGACTGAAGTACAGACGGCGAAGTGCAGATGGCGAAGCGCAGGCGACGAAGTGCAGATAGTGAAGCGCAGGCGGCGGAGCGCAGATAGCGAAGCGCAGACAGCGAAGAGCAGGCGAAGAAGGAAGATCAGGTGACCTTGCTTGGAGTTATATCCCCTTGCTGACCGCAAAGTCTCCTGGGGAAAACGTAGCTCCTCTCCGACGGACGAACACCCAGCAGACAGCAAACCCCACCTCCAATGCATCACATGATGTTATGGTGTGGAATACTGATGACCAAAAATCATAAAACCATGACAGGTGTTTCAGTGCTTTCAACACCCTTTCTTGCAAATGAAGTAATATCCCACTTTCTTTTGAGCTATATGGACAGCTATATATTTGGTATTTTTATATTTACTATACAGTAGCTCAGCTGTGCGGCAGAAGCGAGCAACCCATTTTTAGACAAAAAGTAATTGAGAAATTCTTTGGTTTGTTGAACTGATTTTTTATCTTGCATTTCACTTTGTTGCACTGGTTCATTGTAGAATCATAGAATTACCAGGAAAAGACCTGTAGGACCACCTAGTTCAACTGTCAGCCCATCACCACCCACTAAACCATGTCTTCAAATGACACATCTAGGCTTTCCTTGAAAACCTGAAGGGACGGTGGCTCCACTCCTTCCTTGGGGAGCCTCTTCCAGTTCATTACCACTCCTTATGAGAAGAAATTCTTCCTAACATCCAACCTGAACCTCTCCTGGAACAACTTAAGGTCATTCCTTCTCATCCTATTGCTGTTACCTGAGAGAAGTCGATCCCCACCTTGCCAGTCTCCTTCCAGGTAGTTTGTAAAGAGTGGTAATATCTCTCCTTAGCTTCCTCTTCTCCAGACTAAACAGCTTCAACATCCTCAGTCTTTCCTCTAAGTCTTGTGCTCCAGATCCTTCACTCCAGCTTTGCTGCCTGTCTTTGAATTTCCTCCAGTGCCTCAATGTCTTTCTTGTAGTCAGAGGCCCAGAACTGTGTACAGTACTTGAGATGCAGCCTCACCAGTGCTGAATATATTGGGATGAGCTTCTTATTGGTCCTCCTGGTTAAACTATTTCTGATGCAAGCCAGGATGTCATTGGCCATGTGGATACTGGCTCATATGCAGCTGCCAGTTGACTTATCCTCAGATACTTTTCCTCCAAGCCATTTTCCTGTCACTCTGCCCCAAGCTTGTACCATTGCATGGAGTTATTGTGAGCAATCTGCAGGACATGGCACTTGGTTTTGTTGAAGCTCACAGAATTGGCCTCAGTCCAGCTATCACAAAATCATAGAATCACAGTTGGAAAGGACCTTAAAGATCATCGACTCCAAACATGTCCTAACCATAGTACCCTAACTAACAACCGTCCTCTAAATCATGTCCCTGAGCACCACATCCAAATGGTTTTTAAACACATCCAGGGATGGTGACTCAGCCACCTCCCTGGAGAGCCTATTCCAATGCTTAACAACCTTTTCTGTAAAGAAGTTTTTTCCTGATATCCAACCTAAACTTACTGTGGCACAACTTGAGGCCATATCCAGTCTGCCCAGATCCCTGTGTATGGTTTTCTACTCTCAGGAAGATCAACACTTCCTCTCAATGTGGTGTCATCTGCAAACTTACTGAGATACACTCAATTCCCTTGTTCAGATCATCAGCAACAATAGTAAATAGAACAGGCCACGGTACTGACCTCTCTGAAACAAGTGACCGGTCGCCACCAGTTGGATTTAGCTCTATTCACCACCACTCTTTAGGCCCAACAGTCCAGCCCATTTTTTTTACCCAGTGAACAGTTTAGTAACCATTTATAATTGTTTGATGAAAAGAATGTGCAGTTCCCATAAAAATAAATTAATTCTTTGTTCTCTGTCTAAAATTCTCACTGAAAGATTCCCAATATTACACAAACTGAATGAGAAACTTGGAATGGATTAAATATAAAAGAAGTGCACCACTTCCATCAAAATTCATTATCATATCTCATCAAGCAGCAATATGAGCAAGCTGTTCCCTTTGGCTGGGGAGCCAGGGCAGGCAAGTAGGCAAGGCCCACCATACCCTTTTTAACACTGTCATTCTGTAGGACTTGAGCACAATGGGCAGAACATTCATGTTTTTGGTGAGTAGGAATCTAGGACTGAAACCTGTCTTCTGTGCCCCATCAGGAATGGGGACACAAAAGCCCCAGGAGCTGGGACAAAAGCCCCAGGCTGGGCTAAAATGGGGTCTTTGACTACAGAAAGGCTAGAGGTTCTGGGATATGGACACTAAGTTATCACTGCCCACAAGGCACTAACAAGTCTTTTGCTAGAAAAGGTGAAATCTCTCTCTCTATTTATTTTTTTAATTCATTTTTCTCTCCTGAAACAGAGAAGCAAACATTTTTTGTGATATGTTTGGGATGTAAGAATTGTTTTCTTAATAATTTAAAAGTAGGTCTTGTACATATGCATTTGATATTTATTGATCCATGTGAATATTCTACTGATTCTTAGGGTTTTGAAATAAATTACAATGTTAGCAACTGTTGTGATAATATAAGCTTGATAATTAAGTAGTTTATTATCAGTAGGAATAAGTTCTCTTCTTAAATGCTTGAAAGCCTTTTTGAAGTCTCCTGTTACTGCTCAAGATTTTAGATATCTCATCACAGTAAGGCTCTCGGTATCTCTACGAACACCTGTCATAAAGAAAGATTTAAAACTGTCATAATGAAGCGTGTAATAGTATTCATGTTCAGGATCAAAACATCATAAAGAAAATGAAAAAGAAAATATCATAAAAGAAAAAAACATGAAGAAAGTTAGCAGATTTAGTTGAAGCTGTCTAATATTCTCAGAGTACCAGAGTACCAGACCCTGCACGTAACTTCTTATGTACATTTTTTTTTTTGTAATAGATATAAAAGTTATAAAGCTACACTCAGAAGTCCAAGCAACTACAGACTTTAAAACACAGAATTGAAATGCCATCCATTTTTATTGCAACTATACCAGTTAATCAGAAGACATACTTGTCTATACTACAAAGGAAATAATAGCATTGTACAAACAATTCAGGATATTAACCACCTCAGCTAAAATAACCCTTAGCTATAGATAATGTTTTCATTAGCAGAACATTTTCCTGTCTTTGTGTTGTTTTGACTCAAAAGGATGACTAGGTCACCTAACTCCACCTGCATCAAATCTAAAGTTATTTTCTTTAACTAGAGGGCTTATTACTGCAGTAAAAATAAAAGGCAAGCCAGATGCAGATACAAATATTACCTGTAGAAGAATACCCAAATTTAGAGTTTTCACATTACTTAGGTTATAAGTAGTGTGAACACTTGCTGTGTCACATCACCTTGATAAAAGGAATCATATGGCTACACTACCACGACTCTGTCTAACATTGCTGTGTTAACACTTAGCAGGGACACACAGGTTGAGTTCCCACTGATAAGAAAGAGAATTGGCAAGACAGAAGGGTATTTACTCTGAGGGCTTTGTGTGTTATATTTAATGCTATGAATATCACAGGATTTCTTGATCGAATACAGGCACTAAAAGCAGTATAGCAAAACATTAAAGCTGTGTCTGTGAATTTGAATGACTGCATGACTTTACACAAGCCCCGTGAATAAATACATTATATTCTTAACAGTAGTAGACCATGAACAAACTGCTTGAAATATGATTTGATTAAGATAAACTTGGCCTATAATTTCAGAAAATTTCCCCCCTAAGTAAGAACATTCAGTCTATTCCTGCTCTACTATGATCGGTTGGCTTGCCTGATCCTAGACTATATCATAGAGTATGCAGGGTGTTTATTGGGTCTATTATATAAAATATAATGCATGCATTGTTTGAAAACATGCTTCTGATGCTCTCTTCCTGACATAAGATTTTTTTTAATAGTTTATTTTTGTTCTTCTCTCTTACTTAGCTAAATAGTAATTTGGACACGAGAAAACAATGTTCAGCCTCAGCCTTGGTCTCGAGAAAACAGCTTCAATCTAAAGACAGAACAAATGGAAGAATTTCTTGAACCCTAAACAAGTCTTCACAGGTCTCTCTTTTTCTCCTTCCAAGTTAAACACTGTTCAGTTTTAGCTGTCACAATGAAGTACAAGGTGAATGTAAATGTATTACTTTGCAATGAAAATACCCTTCACAGTCAGACGAAGCTGTAAGAATAATCTTTCCTCAGATGGCTTCAGCCACTCCTGAGACATGGTCTGTTTCTTACATGAGAACCAGGCTGCTGGCATTTTGCCAGCAAGTGCTGGACTTGTACTTGTTTGTGTATCTGGACTGACTTCAAAGTGAGTATTGGGTAAAACAGAGCACTGAACAAATTTATGTAATTTTTCCTTTCATGTCATGCAATTAACACTCCTACACATTCGTTGTAGTTGTGCTTGGGGAATCACAAATATTTTTGCAGTGTTTCTCAAAACTGAGCACATATAATTTTATAAGAGACTTACCTATAAAACACCATGCCAACATCAAATGAATTTGAAATTCTGCTTCATTTGAATCAGTTAGTCACTCAAGTGTAGAGTATGGGAATGTAAATAAAGGCATTGTTGGGATTAATAATTAGACATTTTTAGAAATACAACATTAATGTTTCCTTATTCATCGCAGTAAAGTAACAAATAGCTGCAATTAATACCAAAGAATGCACATGTATAGTGGGGATTTTGTTAAGCTGAAGACAGTCCTCTTATCAAGTCAAAAAGGACATATAGTTCAGAAACCATTTACAATATATTTAGAAAATATCAAGTATGTTAATTGTGTTAACAGATTATATAAAGTGAAATTTCTTCCAAGAGATCTAGTGCTTCAGTTATGTACAGATTTCCTACTGAGAAGGAGCTAGGATCATATAGAAAAAGCTTGGTCACGCCAAACTCACTCTTGCCTCAGTTTGCCTACCAGAATTCAGGGCAACATTTAGAAAATCCTTCGGTAACCTCAGGAAACCAAGAAAAATTGAGTATATCGTTGTTGTGGCATACTTGGAGGTCATGAAGAGCTTTAAACATGCAAGTGGTGCTGGCTGAGACCTTCAACATGTAAAATCCACACCTGTCAAATGAAGGAATTCTTTCATTTAGGATTAATTTTAAATTTATTCCTCACCATTTAAAGGATGTATCTTAACATATGTTGCAGTGAGATATGTGAAATCTCACATATTTATTTTAAGTCTCACATATTTAAATTGTCTTAGCTAGTCCTGTAAATAGAAATCTCATTTTTAGCAAAAAGTCTTTAGTAAATTTTAGGAAAGCCAGAGATGCTGCAGGAAAAGGAAGGGGTAAATACTTCATACATGGATTTAGAATTTTCTGTTTAAATGTTTTTTCCTTTCAGTTTTTATTCTGCCTTTCAAAAACAACATTTCCTGCTTTTCCATGAATAGAACATACAAGCAGAGTATCTGTATACCCATGAATGGGATTTATAGGTTTGTTTTTTTTTTTGAGAAGCAGCCTCTCAGAAATAAGAGAGCAGATCAAAATTTTTTTAACAGTAGGAATAAAACAGCAGTATGCTGCCGAACTACAGAAAAACATAAATATAGGTCTAGAGAGGCCCAAAGACTACTGTGTCTGCAACCAGAATAGTACAGAAGTTATGGTTATTATTGTCTTTGCAAAAGCAACACTAATAGAACATGGAAGTTTGGTGTTCAGGGAAACTGTACTACAAAAAAGTAGAAATTAACACAGAGAATTAGAAAGACCATAGTACCGGTTCTCCACAAGTGGATGCTAGAAGTGAATAACAGAACAGACTAAGCACTCAGTGATTTGTAGTAGTGCCCTAGCTTCCAAAACTTTTCTGCAGTGATTCCTCAAGTCAGAAATTTACTGGTTGCTAACTTTTCATTGATATTTCTTACATGAGAATTTACATGAGCCGCAGACAGGACCCGCAGTGCCTGCCTCTCCCAGTAAGGCCTGGCTCAGCCATCTCAGCTCGCACATGCTCTCAACTCAGCACGTGCTTTCCCTTGCACTATCGTGGAGCGTACGTGGCCCAGGGCTGGCCGGATGGCACCAAACCATTCAATGCCATTCAGAGGGACCTCGACAGGCTGGAAAGCTGGGCTCGGGTGAACCTGATGAGGTTCAACACGGCAAAGTGCAAGGTTTTGCATTTGGGCCGGAAGAACCCCAGGCACCTGTACAGACTGGGAGGAGTGGTCATTGAGAGCAGCTCGGCAGAGAAGGACCTGGGGGTCCTGGTGGATGAGAGACTTAACATGAGCCAGCAGTGCGCTCTGGCAGCTCAAAAGGCAAATGGGATCCTGGGCTCCATCAGGAGAGGGGTGGTCAGCAGGGATAGGGAGGTGATTGTCCCTCTCTACTCGGCTCTTGTGAGGCCCCATCTGGAGTACTGTGTTCAGGTGTGGAGCCCTCAGTATAAGAAAGACATAGAGATTTTGGAAAGGGTCCAGAGAAGGGTGACTAAGATGATCAGGGGACTGGAGCACCTCCCCTACGAAGACAGGCTGAGGGAGTTGGGCTTGTTCAGCCTGGAGAAGAGAAGGCTGCGGGGTGACCTCATTGCAGCCTTTCAATACCTGAAGGGAACCTACACCCAGGAGGGGTGTAAACTCTTCAAAAGGGCTGACAATAGCAGGACTAGGGGAAATGGATCCAAGTTGAAGGAGGGAAGATTTAGGTTGGATGTTAGGGGGAAGTTCTTTACAAGGAGAGTGGTTAGGCCCTGGAACAGGCTGCCCAGGGAGGTTGTGGATGCCCCGTCCTTGGAGGTGTTCCAGGCCAGGTTGGACGGGGTCCTGGGCAACCTGATCTAAATGTGTATGTTTGGTGGCCCTGCCAGGCAGGGGGGCTGGAACTACATGATCCTTGAGGTCCCTCCCAGCCCGGGTGATTCTGTGATTCTGTGATTCTGTGAAAGGTGATGGAACAGCTTGTGCTGGATGCCATCTCCAGACAACTGGAAGAAAAGGAAGTTATCAGGAATAGTCAGAATGGGTTCACCAGGGGGAGGTCATGCTTGACCAACCTGGTAGCCTTCTACGATGTTGTCACTGGCTGGGTGGATGGGGGGAAAGCAGTGGATGTAGTCTACCTTGATTTCAGCAAGGCATTTGATACTGACTCCCACAACATCCTTATAACAAAGCTTAAGAAGTGTGGGATAGATGAGTGGACCGTGATGTGGACTGAGAACAGGCTGACTGGCAGAGCACAGAGGGTCATTGTTGGTGGTGCAGAGTCTGGTTGGAGCAGTGTAACTAGCAGTGTTCCTTAGGGGTGGGTGATGGGTCTGGTCTTGTTCAACATCAGTGATCTTGATGAGAGGATAATGGCCACCCTCAGCAAGTTTGCTGATGATACGAAGTTGGGAAGATTGGCTGACACACCTGAAGGCTGTGCTGCCATTCAGCAAGACCTGGACAGGCTGGAGAGTTGGGCAGTAAGAAACCAGATGAGGTTGAACAAAAGCAAATGTAGAGTCTTGCATCTAGGGAGGAATAATTGCATGTACTGGTACAGGTTGGGGGATAACCTGCTGGAGAGGAGCTCTGCGGAGAGGGACCTGGGTGTCCTGGTGGATGACAAGTTGGCCATGAGCCAGCAATGTGCCCTTGTGGCCAAAAAGGCTGATGGCATTCTGGGGTGCATTAAAAAGAGCGTGGCCAGCAGGTCGAAGGAGGTGATCCTCCCCCTCTACTCTGCCCTGGTAAGGCCTCATCTGGAGTACTGTGTCCAGTTCTGGGCTCCCCAGTACAGAAAAGACAGGGATCTCTTGGAAAGAGTCCAGTGGAGGGCCACAAAGATGGTGAAGGGCCTGGAGCATCTCCCTTATGAAGACAGGCTAAGTGAACTGGTTCTGTTTGGCCTTGAGAAAAGAAGACTGAGAGGGGACCTGATCCATGCCTATAAATATCTAAGGTATGGGGGGCAGAATGGCGAGGCCAGACTCTTTTCAGCAGTGTGTGGAGACAGGACAAAGGGGAAATGGCCAGAAACTGGAGCATAGGAATTTCAGCACAAATGTGAGGGTTTATGGTGAGGGTGATGGAACACTGGAATAGGCTGCCCAGGGAGGCTGTGGAGTCTCCTTCTCTGGAGATATTGAAGACCCACCTGGACACCTACTTGTGCGACCTGGTGTAGGGAACCTGCTTTTGCAGGGGTTTGGACTAGATGATCTCTGGAGGTCCCTTCCAACACTATGATTCTGTGATTCTGTGATTCTGTGATTCTGTAATCAGGCCTAAAAATTTTTATTTGTTACTGAAGAATGAGATGTTAGGAATATACAATTAACAGATATACTATTATAAGTACTTTCACATTTGCATTTTCAGTTTTCTTCTGTCATAAAAGTTATGAACAGATATTCATCTGAGATCAGGAGCAAGTGTAATATTCAAAATGTATTTTCAAAACACTAGTTAAAGAGAGATCATAGAGATTTTTATTTTATTTTATTTTAATATGTATACTTTTTCTGACTTCATATGAACATAGTTAAAATATGGCTTAAGGGATTTTCTTTAGACATTCCAAAAATTCCACCTTTAGTCAGAGGCTAACTGTAACATATCATGGCTATTTAGCTCAAAGGGCCATCAAGCAGGGATCAGTTATAGCAAAATTGCAGCCTCTACTACTAGAGTGAAAGGAACGTACAGATTTAAATACTCAGTTACAAAAAGAAATGACAGAGTTGACTCTACATTTGTGTGGTTTATTTAATTACAAAATAGTATTCAGTACCTGAGTGTCTATATGCTAGACTCTTGAGACTAACCTTTCCAGTGCTACATGTATGATGAGTTGTAGAAGTCAAACTCTGGTACTTGTTTTTGTTTCCCTAATTGCATGTATAGATGAGATTAATATCTATTATCACAACCAATTGCACACTTCATGGTTAAGTATGCAATTTTTTGGCTTTGGTTATCAAAACATAAATAAAATACAATAAAAGAAACGGAATCCAAAACAAATTGATAGGAGCATTTTCATAGGAAGCTTCCAGTTCTGACAGTAGATCTCTTGGTATGAAATAAACAGCTAAACACTACAGTATGAAGCATCATGGAGGGTGCTTGCCTGGAAAATCGTAGATAATTCTTCACAGCTTTGGTGTCTAATTCAAATCATGGTTTAATTATTATAGTAACCTCGAAAATGAACACTCTGTCTGAACATTAGACAGGCATGTTCTTATACATATGCGCCAAGAAGAATCCGGAGATTTCCTGACAACTGCAATGAGATGAGAGATCTGATCTGAGATAAAAAGGATCTTATGCAGCTCTTTGGACTGAATTAGATAGAAGAAGGAGGACCTGTTGCCCACACACCAGCCAAGTGCCCTTTGCATTCTTAAGTGAACAAGAGTAATATGCCTTTTATGACTTTACATTTCAGCTTTCCAGGTTTTAACTGAAATCAGATTAAATAAAAATCTTTTAATTACAGATTCTCCATCTTTGCAAATTAATTCACCACTTTTCAATAGATATACTTCTTTCACTTGTATGGGTGATGATTACTGAGCTAATGATTCCTGGGTAAGTCACTGTTCAAAACCAGAAATGTTCAGTGATAATGT
Source organism: Perdix hodgsoniae (assembly GCA_035772895.1). NCBI lineage: Eukaryota > Metazoa > Chordata > Aves > Galliformes > Phasianidae > Perdix > Perdix hodgsoniae. Next base: position 171,337 of record JAPSGF010000113.1, on the reverse strand, counting down.
GTACAGGAAAGTAGCATCAGACATGAGAACTGGAGAGGCTAGGCACGAGTCTTTTAAGTGTTGAAAATCTAGACTGCTAATCAGTTGTTAAATTAGTTTATGATAGCAATTACAATCTCATATCAGAAATATTCCTATAAGTGATTGTAATTCTCTGTCAAACACAAATATTTGTCAGCAGGCTGTAAATGAAAGTAGACAAATGAAAATAAAAGCCTAAAGCAGATAAAGTATTCAGAAGACAGTACATACTAACAATGAATTGAGAGCCACTGCCTCCTTAGAATGCTTCAGTTGTACTGCTGTATTAAGGCAAGAAGAAGATGGAGGTAGAGGAGTAGAGATGAGAGGAAAAGAGAATGAGGGGGAAAAAAAAAAAAAAAAAAAAAAAGTAATTGGAAAGACTACAGCTTGCATTCCAGAAATAGGAACCCCATGCTTCTGAGCAGTGCTCCAGAAATATTGGCTACAGTTTTGAAGCCAACTCTGAATTAAGTTTTCTAACTCAGTTCTGCAAACTGGAATAATGTTGCATCATGCCATGACTATTTTTAACTTATTTAATCAGCCTGTAGTTGGGCCTTAGATAGAAATACCTGCAATACCAGATTAGGAGGTGAAAGAGACTTGTGTTGCTTGTCTTGTCTTGTGACTTTGATAACATCAGAGAGAATCAATATCATGGTAAAAGTCTATATACAGATAAGTCAGTGTCACGGAGTTAACTAGATCAGTCTATGCCCATGACAGGGGGGCAGTAGGCCATCCCCCCACCCCCACCCCCACCCCCCCCCCCGGCCCCACAAAATGGGAAGGAAAAGGAAAATAGGAGAAAGAAAATAGGAGAGAGAGTTCCTGAGACCGAGTCAAACCTGAAAAGCTGGGTATAACACCTTGCACTTGGTCTTTTTGAACCATGTTAGGCTCACTTAAGCCCACTATTCAAGCCTATCCAGATCCCTCTGGATGGTGGCTTTTCCTTCTCTTGTTTTAGCTACACAACACAGCTTACTGTCATCAGCAAACTTGCTGCATTTGATCTCACTTCCTAGGTCACTGATATAGATGTCAAAGAGCAACAGTCCCAAGACAGACTGAGGGACACCGCTTGTGATTGGCCTCCACCTGGACATATGTTTAGATTTATATCATTACACATTCACTTCATCTGAAAAATTCTGCCATGAGTTACATGTTCTCAGCTCCCTGTGCTTCACATGAAGTAAAAGGTACTCAAGAATCTGAGGTCTAAATTCTATGTTTTTTGCACTGTATTAGACTCAGCAATGATACAATGTTGAATTAGTTGCCAAAAAGAAAACACAGATTAATCAGAAATTAAACATTCTTCATATTTTTAGCCTGCTTGAGGCTAAGAATCTTGCTAATATAAGTAATTGTCTATGCCAAATTGTAAAAGGCTTTTTCCTAAGGAAGCCATACAATTTTGGTAAGAGCACTGCGAGGAAAATTAGTTGAAAAACAAATTTAAAATGATGCTAGAAATCTAATTTATTTACATTTGTTTAGTGTGATCTGCATGAAAAGCAATTGTATTTTAGATATAAGTAATGGCTCTGAATTTCTATGCTCTGTTTATTGAACAAATGACCCAGAATATTTCAAAAGGCCTGGCTTTATGCTTCAACTGTCTTCAGGTGAAAGCATATGCAAAAGGAAATATGATTTAAATTATTTTAGTATGTTAATTTATGTCAGATGCCCGACTGTTGTGTTGTATTACATAACTTATTGAAAGGACTCAGTATATTGTTGTCCTACACAGCATTAGAAAGTTTTTTTCCAAATATTCTATGAATGTATATATATATATGTATACATAGGCACATAAACTGAAAAGAAAGGTGTATAGACATAAATATAAAAAGATGAAGATGTAGGTATATATGTACAAACAGAAATAAATTCCATCCTCAGGTAAAGATTTAGTTTGACAATGCAGTATACTGAATATTAATACAATATATTTTGTATCTGCTTTTTTAAACAGGAATTGCTTGCGTAAAGGTAAAATAATTGGCAAAAAAAAAAACCAAAAACCATTTGATTATAAACACATATTCAAAATGCACACAGCAATAACAGTTCTTGACAATGTAGCACAATTACAGTGTTATTCCATGAGATGAGATGGAAATGGAGATGTACAAAGAAGCATTTTATTTATTTATTTATTTTTAAAGTGGTCAACTGCTAACTGTACTGTAGGTTTAAACTATTTGACAAGGACAATATTATGTCTTGGTTGCCATATAAATCCATTGCACTTAACTCAAAATACCTCTGCCAGAAGATGTTGGTCTAATATTTTTGTGTGTTTTGTTGTTGTTTTTAATAAACTAAAAGGAAATTGCAGTTTTTAACAATATGAAGATAGCGTCAAGCAGAGACACTATAGAGCATCTCTTTGGTGAAGAATTCTTAAGGATATCTCTGATAATACAGATCATAGATATAACGAGATGTTTTCAGATTAAAATTTCAGAATAGCAATCAAATCAGAGGGTAGAGTGTGATATCTGACAAGATCATCAGTTGCCAGTTTTACATTTAGAGAAGTTTATTGCATACAATGCCTCTATTACTCCATTGATAGCTACCATATATAGTAATCATACATGTGCCCTAAGGGTAACTATACTTCTCTACCTGGAAAAGCATAATTCCAAATTAAAATTCATGTAGATTTTTCATGTGTCTGGGGATGGGTTAAAGTTAGCAAGAACACAAATCAAGTGACTTGCCTGAGGGCTTTTATTACTTAGAAGTGTGTTGGAAAGTAGTATAGCTGTAGTCAGAAGCAAAAATACTTTCTCTGTGTACATGTTGCCAGCAATGAGCTTTCTACAGTTAACCACTGATGTACATGTCTTTGAGGAGTTATTAAATGCCAGGACTGTTCCCAGTGATAAAATATTATTTCTGCTGACTCATCTCCATAGTCATACAAGGAAAGTCTTATTAATCTTCCTAGCTTGGGTTTTATCCTGTTCTGAAATCTGCGATTATTTCTTAACATTTTTTTTTATTATTTAATTTTTACTTCTTACACAAAGTCACTGGCAGTAGCTTTCTAAAGACGACTAATGGTATCTTATCAGGATAAAAAGCAGAAATTAAATGTGATAACTGAAATCTCTTAATGATTCTGATAATAATCAAACATTGGTATTACAGATGCTAATACAGTTAAAATCTGAGTTCAGAAAGTCCTACAGACATATTGCAGTATGCAGCAGTACATAAGTATTTTATATAAATAAAATCTTAGATCATATTTATGCTGCAGAAGCAAGCAGTCACTGGCAGGATGACTACAGTGGAAATCTCGACTGAGATTCAGAGCTCTTGAAAAATGTTTCTTACTTGGTTTAACAGAAAATATGGAAAATGTGGTAAAGGGCATAACTGTGAATACAGTGTTTCTTCCTAAGACATCTCAATTTTCAAGGAGTTTGGAAAATTCTGCAGCAGATAAATTCAATAAGTTTCAAGTGTAAGCTTGAGGAAGAGTACACAGAGAGAAAAATGTAAACAATAAAAATATTTCAGGTTGGATATTAGGAAGAATTTATCCTCAGAAAGAGTGGCTAGACTTTGGAACAAGCTGCCCAGGGAAGTGGTGGAATCACCAACCCTGTAGTTGTTTAAGAAAATGGTAGGTGTAGTGCTAAGAAGAGTGATTAATGGATAATACTAGTGATAGAAGGACAATAGGACTAGATGATCTTAGAGGTCTTTTCCAACCTTAAAGATTCTATGATTCTATGATCTGTAAATCTGATTAGTTTAATTTGCAAAATGAAGCCTGAAAGAGTGTGATATTCCTAAAATGAGTAAACATAATTTTGAACACACCAATTAGCTATTAAGGTAACAGATCTTTTGAAATGAAGTAAGATGCTGTGCTTCAGAGTGATTAGGAAACAAAGACCTACATTTCTACATCACATTAGCAGATTTCCATTCTTAGCTGGAAAAGCCTGATACTGTTTGACCTCTTGGCAATTCTTTTTAATCACACTGTCAATAACCTTGTTGTTCTGTCTCAATCATTCTTCCAACCTTCTTTTTGGCAGCTGAAATGATTCTGTAATAGAAATCATTGTTCAGTCATTGCATTGCTTTTGTAAAAAAATTTCAAGGCTTTTAAGGTAAATCCCTATATTCAAATTTAGGAATAAAATGAAGTTACGCAGATAGGGAGTGACATTTTTTTTTTTTTTTTTTTTTTTCAAACTACTAGAATCTTGAAACAAATTAAACAGCTGTGGGTGATTAATGTTAACTAAATATGAAGGCAGATAAGAAAAAAAAATCTAAAAACAATATCCACAATAAGTTTATTTCTTTATATGGTGAACTTACTTTCAGCTTACTGACACAGGAATTCAGAATCTCTAAGTAGAAAGTACAATTTCTCTTATGTTCTGCAGCTGAGGGCATGTAGATTTTCATTAAGCTAACACAAGGGAACAAACAGCTGATCTGTTTGAAAGTGAGATTTCTTGGCAAAAAATAATGGAATGACATTCTTCTCTCTGCTGTTAATTTCCACAAGGGTAGTTGGCCAGGTTTCTGTTTAGAAGTTTTAAATTGTTCAAACTTGATGCTATTATTGTCTCTCAGTAGGTACTTGCTTGAAAGTATGGGATATTTCATTTTGCAATTTTTTGTTGTGAGCAAGATACCTGCTTAATTATGACAACTTAATGAATATAAATACAAGACATATTTTGAAGAAGTTTAAAGTATAAAAAAGTTAACCTTATTTTTATTTCTTTGTTTGATTGTTTGTTGTTACAAAAGAGATGTTGATGAGAAAAAAAGTCAGTCTCAAAGTAGAAATGTAGAGGCCAGCAGAGAGTTCTACTCCTGCTCTATTATTTTTCTAACCATTATGACTAAAGAATAGTACTTTGAAGGGACAGCAGCAAAAATCCAAAGATCAAGCCTAGTTTTTAAACCTACTGCATAGATATGTGTCCCTGAAAGGGCACACAGGACACACAGTTACTTAGTTTTGTCCATGTGTTCTAGCTAGCTATTTCATTTCAGAAAGATCTTGTAGAACTGGAGTTTAATGGCTATTGTCCACCTCATTTTCCCTACACTCTTGAGGCTTAACAGCACAAATTAAATTTCACACTAGCCAGCCCAAGTTGCCAGCATACTGTTTGGATTTAAATGTCAATGTTTTTTTTTTTCAGGCTCATCTAAAAATGGAAAGGAGCCCAAGAGCACTTGTATATTCTTCCTACTGAAAACAGCAACTACTTAGAAACTCGCTACTGTGAGAAGAAAGTTGCTCAGTCTGACTTTGCACATATGGCATGGGCTGCTAAAAAGATGGAAAAAAAGATGAACAATAATTTATTTTTCAGTGTTGATAGTTCCCAAATGTAAGCAGTATTAAAGAACTGAACTTTTGTTAAAAGGCAATAAGAGAACCCCACAGCATTTACATGATAGAAATATGGAGTTCAGAGCTCATAAATGCAAAATCTTTTTTTTTTTTTTTTAAACTGGGGTTTATATTCATGAGAGACAGATTTGCATGAATTAGAGTTTTTTTCTTCCAATATTTTTATATTTCTAAAACAGTCCCCCTAATTCCAAAATTTCCAGTGATTAATTTTGATGGTTGAAGTTACCAGAGATCATGAATCTAGTAACTGAAATACCAGTGGTTTTGGAAAATTTAACTCTTACAAAAATGAACAGAATTAGTGCTAGTTTATACTTAATTTACCTGACTGTTTATAAGATCTGAGATACTTGTAGTCAAGACTTTTCTTTCATTTTGTGAAATTATCTGTTCAGAAAGCCATGTTCTGCAGATTCTCACCTCAGGTGTCCAGATGTCTTTGCACTTTTCTTCATGTGCCCTTGCCTCAACTCAGGATTGTGAATTCTTTTAAGCATTTGAACACTGAAGATGTATGTGCTCCAAATTTTGGAGTCACCTTGGTGACACAAGGTGGTCATTGAAACTGGCTCTGAGAAGCATATTCAGCACTTTTGAAAGTCTGTTCATTCTTTCTGAAGTTAGATCTCTAGGGCAAAGAGACAGAAAGGGAGTATTATATCCTAGAACAGAATTCAAAATTTTCGTCTGTTTTAGCTGCTTCTCAGAATCCTTGATCAAAACTTGCCTGTGTCCTGTCAAAAATCAAAAGCAGAACTTTGAACAGCTTTCCCTGATATCACATATTTTAACAGCAATGCATAAGAATTTCTCTGTTTTTCTAAATATTTTTTTGTCTATATGAGAATTCCTACTGATGGAGAAGTATTTGTCTTCCAAACAGCTTTCTGGTATAAGACTTCAAAAACAAAATATGCATTTAAACAATAGATCCAAGCTTTCACATTCATATTCTGGTCAATAAACTGTCATGTAAACATTACATTGCAGTCAGATATGGCATCATAACTTTTCTCGGAAAGAGAAGCCAGCTGGAATAATTTTTCAAATTCTGCACACTACTTCCTCAGTAATGCCAACTTTTTTTTTTTTTTTTTTTTTAATCAGAATGGAAGGAGAAGAGTTCACATGTTAACAGTTAAAAAAAATTGTGCAAATTTTATACTAGGCACACACACATAGAGATTTTCAACTCTTTTTAAATGAGGTTTAATGAGTATCAGAGTCATGTACTCCTCCATGACTAACTCTATGTATTTGAGAGATGTTTTGAGTCCAACAGCAATTGCCACAGTGATGGCAAAGTACAAATATGCATACACACACATATATAAGCTTCTGAAAGCCATAGTTGATTCATTAAGGTTATTGAAGACATAAAATAGCTTTCAATTGTATGGCTGACTTCCCTCACCAATTTATTGAGTAAGTATTCAGCAGAAATCAAAAGCTGTAAAATTTGTGTTGTTCATTAAGTTAACAGTGAGCTAAACTCCATTTGAAGTGCATTGAAGTGAATTTCAGTTTCCCTGGGGACAAAATTTTACAGTATTTTCCTTAAAAATTAGGAGTCTTGAACCTAAGGGAAGCTGTCATGACAATACCATGGCTATAGAGCCTTGAGGCAAGGACACTGTTAATCTAAATTTCAACTTTCTGTTCTTGGTGGTGGCTTTGTTTGTTTGCTTATTTTCTGTATGTTGTTTTTGCTTTTCCTTTATTTTTCAGTATGAAAAATGTAGCAGTTTAAGGGAACAGCAGAAGACTGCATAGACTTTTATTTTGATTAACTATACAGAAATATTCACCTGATTTCCATATGTGTTTTATTTTTAGATGTATGCAGTTGGAAATATAAAATATTTGCCTAGGGAAAATAATTAAATAGCTGATAGCATTATATCTGTTCCTATTTCAGGCTTCCAAGGCCAGAGGAACTTGCATCCTAGATGCTCATGGAGACTTGGGAGCTGAAAAGACTCAATCTGTATAAGATCACATTAAAGGCTAGTAAAAACAGGTTATGATGTTTACATGACTTTTTACAGATCAGAGTTTATTATAGCTTCATTCTACGACCTACAGCAGAGGAGCATTTTACAAGGCTTTTACTGTGCTTGACAGTGATGTTCAGTGAGTTTGCCAAGGAAGTCTATTTCTGCTGAGTCCCTAACATTCACAGATTTCCAAATTCCTTTTACAGTGAAAGATACTTGGGAACAGGACAATATGAAACCAAAGTGGGAGGGACATAAATCATAACAATAAATAAACCTTGTGACTTCTAATTATAAGGAGGTTTATAAATGTCAAAAGACATTATATGCACTACTTAAAATACAGTATTGTAGCACATCCTGAGGGTTTTGAAGTTAAGCTACCAAAAGTTAGAGAATGCTAGAGTTAGATTACCTTACTTAAAATAATTTTTGCACTGTGCCTGGAACAGGATTCTCTCTCAAACTTTTAGGAGTTTGCTCCACATTTTTCGTTTAGTTGTTCACTTACTTGGCATCTATTGCACACTACTGAAATTTTTTTCTCACAGTTCCTCCACGGTACTTGTAGCTATAGTATCTGACTACTTCACAGTAGTCCGCAAACGATCATGAGGAAGACAGACTTATGAATAGATTGATATAACATAAAGGAAGAATGTCAAGAAGAATGCCCATGAGGGTAATTGTTATTTTGTAGTCCAGCTAAACACCACATAGCTGTTCACTCATGGGGAAAAGGACTGGAAAAAAATTAAAACTGGTTGAAGTAAAAACAATTTAAGACAGAAAATGAAAGGGAAAACAATAGTAAAAATGAAAATAAAATAAAATGAAATGTCTGTGAGAAATAGAAGAGGAAAGGAAATATTTCACATGAAGAAGTAGGAAACATTTCTATGACAATGTGCTTTTTTTGTTAGAATAATGCTAGATATGTTTTCTGTAAATATAGCTTTTAGATATACCACCGTGGGGTGAACCTAAAGGTAGAGTTCTGGTGAGAGCTGGAAGGTTTCTTCAAAGTTTGTGTATTTCTCCAAAATGATACTATTCTTTCCAGATTGGGTTATGCAGTGAGTTTGGAAATGGAATTTCCTATAGTGATAAATCTAATTGCATCATTAAAAATGGAGATCAATAAAAGTGAATTTTTTCATATTTATGCAGCTCAGACTTCAGCCTCTCATTATAAACTGCTCAGTATGACTTGGGCAAGTGGAACATCATGGCCAGAGGAAAAACAGAGGATGTTTATTTTTCCTGTGTAACAGTAACAGATGGGAAACCTTAACAGTTAATATAAACTGAAAACTATTGTAATTTATAACAATTGTCATATATTTATAGACAAAAGATCAGTAGTTAGGCATCCATATTTAGGAACTTCCAAATAAAAATGGGTAAGCTCATCTGAAAATACTGGTAACAGAAAAATCACCAAGCAAAGCAAATTTGTAGGCTATATGAACACCTTAGTTATAAACTAAAATCTGTTGTTTTAACATGATCAGTGTTAACACTCTTTCTTTGTAGAATTTCAAGTGTTGTTATGGAATTTCTGATATCATAAATTGTTTGTCACAAGAAAGCTGACTTCCACTAAAAACAGACTGCCACAACATACTGTACAGTAGCATTTTGCTGAAGTATCTGGCTTGTTAACTCTATTGAAGCAGCTGCTATCTCACTTCAGTATGATCACAGGACTGTTTGAAACGAAAATAAAACCTGCTTTGTTTACAGACCTCTTTTAACTACTATGGATCAAGAATAGTTTGTTCTTACTGACAGCTTTTGCAAGCTTTTGTTACATTTTATTCTCACTATGATAGATATTGGTAATATTCTACTAGCTTTTCATAAGTCTTTTTCTACCGGTCACACCACAGGGAGTTTATCACACACAAAAAAAAAACTGATATTTCCTAATCCGCTACCACATACTATGTGCCCTTTGGAACAGGAATACTTTCGTAACTCAGAATCCTATGCTATTCTGTTAAATAAACTTCTTTTTTTTTTTTTTAAACCTAATATATACATATATACATACAGATAATATGTACGTGTAGATATATATACTTCAAAGGAAAATAAATGTTCTTTGTATAATTTTCAACCATTAAATTTTCTGTTGTTGATTCCAGAAATAGTGGTTTCACCTCTGTGAATTTGACTGAACAAAGAATACTTCCTGCCTATTATGACATTTTCTTAGGCATGATGTCATCTATTAACATTTCTTGACTAATTAAAGGAAATATGAACCATAATGACATAATCCTGAATATTAATCATGTATTAATTCTTAAATTTAAGATTAGTTTGTAGTCCTGAGTGCCATTAAGTTTGTATTATGATACTTGTGAAATTTCTTAGTGAATTAAAAGGATGCAAAACAAGTAAAGCTAACTGATCTGTTACACAGACTAAGGTTTATTAGTGCCATTCATTTGTGCTTTATTCAAAAGAATTCAATAATTATTTCCAGACAAAAATTTATAGGGCTTTAAGTAAATAGTTTCTTTTTAAAAATGGAAAAAGAAGTTCCTTGAAGGTGCTGGAAAAATTGCCTGTTCTCTTTGTTTCAAAACCAATGCTTTTTAAAGATTCCATGATGAATCAATAAATTAGTGGATAAATGTGTTTGGATAAAACACTCTTCTTTGCATGTTTCTTTTTTCTGTTACCTTCTTATGACTTCATACTCTTTTTACTATGAAAATACTACTTGAAATTAATAAAGGTTTAAAATCACATTGCACTTTAAAGCTCTAACTTTAGCATAAATATTAAGAATATTAAGACAGAATATCCCATCTAATTTAGATATACAAACAAAAGTAAAAAGTGCATATTTGAATCTGAGTAGAATCTAACAAATTTTAAATTTATTATGAAATTACAATCTGCAGATTCTCAAGACTTAGAGAAATGAATTTGCCGCAAGGGTACAAAATTAAATACATTGTGGGAACTTGCGTAACATAAAGATTTTAATATAATTAAATTGTGTACTAATTCATTTTATACTTATTACACAGTAATTAGAAAGGCTTCAATTGTATCTCTAGGCACACGGCTGTGTAAAGCGATCATTCAGAGCTTATCAGAAGAAAAAATGAGGAGACATTTTGCCATCCCTTGTTTAGTTCTAAAGAAATTTTGGTACAACCTATGTAATGAACTGATATGAATATTGTACTGTAATTGTTATGAATGTAGTACTATAGAAAATATTGGAAAAATGCATAATGTCTACTGTTTTTGTGAAAATTTTTGAAGTTTTGACTTCTGTTCTTAAGCTTTCAATATATCTAGTTTCAGTCTCAGATGAGTACTCTACCTGCACTTGAAAATCAGCAGACTGAAGCTCAGCACTAGAGTTTTATTTCCAAGAATTCCTAGCTGCAGCTTATTCTGTTTGCAGCAGATGGATCAATTCAAACCTCACATTTTAAACTGAGAACACGCTATTAAAGGCAAACTTTTGCTATGACTGAATGAAGGAGAAATTCTGGACAATGCTGTTCTGAGGCCTACGGAAATCTTCAAACCTGAATTAGGTCTGAAAAAAAGAGGATTTAAATGAACGAGCATCACTGAATATCTTCTTTGATATCTAGTTTTAACCTACAACACTTAAAGTTCTTACTCACTTGTTACCCTACTCTCAGTACTCAGATGTTAAAAGCTTAACAGTAGAGTACCATTACAACCTGAAAACTGTTCTACTCATGTTTAGCTCCGTGTTAGACAGCAGACAGTACTCAGCAGTCAAGAAATGGCCCAAGGTGCATGAATATAAATTTGAGATTTGAGAAAATTGCTAAACATAAATATTTGTTTTGTAATTAAAAATAAAAGATAATAATAGTAGGGAAGTTATCACTGACTACGTTATGATTATCCAGTCTTTTCAGAAAGCAAGTCCACACTATCTCTAAATATTGAATTCATAGTTGACTTCACCTAGAACTTGTGGGAACTCAACTGTGACATAATTCTCAACACTGTTGTAGTCTTCCTGTCTACTAACTGTAGTGAGGACAGATATTTCAGTGGGACTTCGAGAAGGAAAAAGCATGATGCTATTTTATGTATATATTTATTTATATGTGTAACAATAATTAAGTAGATGATAAAATCAGCTACTGTAAAATAAAGATTTAGAATATTTTTCCTAGGTAGAAACACTTGTGTGTTCAGCTTGTGTGGAAGAAGTGTTCCTTTTTAATGGTTGTTTCTCTCTACTCTTCCTTAAACTGTAATACGTCTGTTTAGTTGTTCAAATGATTATTCAGTTCAGTTTTTTATATGGGCTTTTCTAACATATAAAGCCTGAAATCAGCAGCTAATATTTCAGGAGTAGGGTTGTTGATGTTTCTGAAGAGAGTAGAGTGGGGTAGTTGTATGATTTATAACTTCAAGATCAAATGGCACATCCTTTTTAAAAGATAATTGTGACTAGTTTCCCATTCCACACTCATTCCAGAGTCACTATAAAGAAAAGACAGAATGATACTTCCCTCGCAGAAGGACTGAGCTATAATAATCACATTGGATGTGAGGAATGATTCCATGATTAGGAACATTAAATGGAAATTTTCCTCAATAACATAAGATACCAACAGAGACTTTCAGTGACATTAATGCGCTTCTAGATGACACTGAAAAATTAAATTTCAAAGAAAATTATTTTTGTGAAATCTACAGTAAATGCCAGCTAATATATTTGGATGTTGTTGGTTTTAATTAAAGGATAATACTGATGGTTGAGGATTATATACACAGATTTGTTTTGTGTGTGTGTATGAATAATTGAACACCACAGTGAAAGCAGGCATTTGTTAACAGAAAAAGTATTCATAACAAACAGTATAAAGTGAGTTTATGGTAAATAATTGCTCAAGGGAGACAAATAGGTGAAAATGTAATGACAGACTATAGAAGTAAGTAGAAATATGCAATGTATTGTCCTTGTCAGTACAGTGCTACTGATACTAAAGCAAAATATAGATGTGTGCGTACACAGACAGACATACGCATACACATGTTATTAAGAATATATGTGTTAATCATTCTGACTACTGAAGCTGAGTACGGAACACACAGGCATGACAAAACACTGTGAGATACGTTTTATGAAACAGATCAGAAAAATAAAAATTTGCATATATTATTTAGATGAAAATGCTATTTTTTTTGTCCATCATGCTACTACACAAATGAAAATGGAATTAATGAATGACTAAAAAGCAATTTGTGTAACAAAATATTACAAGGATGAGCAATGACTAGTCATTAGCTTTCCTGGGGAAAATGAAAGAGTTAAGTTCATCTGTAATCTACAGCTGAAAAGCCATCTTCTGTCTTAGTTCCAGAAAGCCATTTTATTTTTTTCTTTTGGAGATGTTTTCACACCTTGTAAAACTTTACACAAGGAAGAAATCAACACTCTCCCTACACTACAAATTATCTACTTGTATTGTACTTTCTCAAATGCATATTTTGTTATTGCAATTTCATTATAGTAAAAATCAATAATTGTTATAAAATTTGAAAACTGTAGTTGCAAATGTGTATTTTAGAGCAACATAAAAGTTACCTTAAAATGAGATCCTCCCAAGCCTTTTTCCTGATAAAAACACCATCCTGTTTTCTACTTTTCATTCGTTCTACTACTATTTCTACTCCACATCTGTTTATTCACTTATGCAATTATTCTGGAGATGGACAGTTTATTGCATGATATGAAAGGAATGTAATATACTAGTATTGCAGTTGCACTATTTTTCACTCTTGAAAAGTTGAAAATATAATCAATTTAAACAGGAAATGCAATCATATAGAGCCTGAACTTTTTTTCTCTGCATTCATGCTATTTTTTTTCCTTGTTTTTTCAAATGCTTTTTGGTTCTTTAAATGAAACATTTTACTCATTTTATGTTTGTCCTGGTTTTTTTGCTATGCTGTATCAAGACATCATGCAGCCAGCTGTTAGTACTAAATCACAGTGCCGGGGAGCTGCACTTCCTGAGTCCTAGCTCCAGGCAGTCTCAACTATTCTCACTTGGGTTCTGGCTCTCCAAGAGGAAGATACACTGAGAAGTGGCAGAATGAAATCTCCCAGAAATCTCCATTATTTTCCACATGATTTCTGATCAGAGAGAACTTTCTTCCATTTCTGGGCATCATGGCTAGCAGCATGGTCAGAAATCCTTTTCCTCCCATTTGTTTGATTTATCATCCGTACTGTCTTTTATATCATACTATCTTACATTCTTTTACCATGGGTTGTAAATTAGTTATCTTGCCTTATCTCAATTGAGTTGTCTCCATTTCTTTTTCCCATAAAGGGGGAGAGAGAGGAAAGAGGCCAAGAAGGCCCCTGTCATTTGTGATAACATCAACTAAGCTGTGACAATCTTTAAATATTTATATCCTTCTCTGTTTCATTTAGACATAATTTAAGGCTAAAATTATGGATTTTTTTTTCATTCACTTTATGTAGAAGATATCATAGTGCATCCGCGTTCATGTTCTCTGCTTCTGAAGAATTCAATTTGTGTTTGAGTCCTGTTTTAAAATACTTCGTCCACAAGGCATATACTTATTTAAGTTATTGGAAGCATTCAAGGCCAGGCTGGATGGGGCTTTGAGCAACTTGGTCTAGAGGGAGATATCCTGCCTATAGCAGGGGAGTTGCAACTAGATGATCTTAAGGGTCCCTTCCAATCCAAACCATTCCATGATTCTATTATTCTGTGAAATATGTACTGTCATATATAAAAATTTATTTACTAAGGATCTGTGACTCACTATTCCAGTTCTAAATATATTCTTAATGAAACAGGGATGTAAGCTTCGAGAATTAAAAATATTTGTCAACTGAAAAATCAGTTGCATATGTCGATGCTAGAACTAAAGAAAATTAATTCTTTCAAGGGTTTTTGGCAGACTGTGATGCCTAAAAGTAGTTTGCAGTCTAGCACTGCAATATCCATTTGCTTCTTCGTATTTAGTTATTTCTTTTAATCATCTGTGTGCACACATAATTACATATAGTCTATACACATTGACATGACGAAATCATTAAAATCCCGGATTTCAGTGCAAATAACTTACATAATTCCACCAGTTTCAAATTATCCCACTAATGTTCAGTTATTAATTTATTGGAATTGGGGATGATTGCTTGTAGAAAAGGTAGATTAATTGACATTCTCTCATTTATTATGTCCAGTGGCATAACATTGTATGCAGAATTTCACATCTTGTCTAACTGATTCATAGAGAATCATTGGTCAGTTATTATTCGTTCATTACAAATTGCTATGGGCTGAAGTAAAAATCACAATTAAGTGGTTTTACAAAGGTTCATACTGGGTCATATATGATTCTCTCAACAGAACATGAGTCATAGTCAATGCCAGAAACACTAACTGATTTATGTATCTTATTCTGGGATGGAGGTAGTTTTTGACATGTTTACACATGTATTTTTCCCTCAGTACCTCAGAGATTCATAAAAGAGCTTATTTGGGCTTTGTTTCCAAAGACTCTTTGGGCACAAACACTGTTTTACCAACAAACAAACAAAATTCATGAAGCTGAAAAGTCAAAAAGGTGCTGAGCATTCTTAACTATTTAAAATGTCAAGATTTTTGGGGACACACACTGTGTCCCCAAACACACAAAACTGTGTTTTGGATTTTTTGATTACAGTACTGATGATAACAGATCAATGTTTAGTTGTTACGGAGAAGTGCTTAGCAGAACCAAGGACTTCTTTATTTTCCATGCTGCCTTGCCAGTGAGGAGGCTGGAAGTCAATATAGAGATGGGAGGGGACAGAGGCAGAACAGTTAACCCAAACTGATTAAAGAAGTATTCTGTGCCACATGACATCATGATCAACAGTAAAACTGGGGGAAAAATGGAGGAAAGGGAGAAATACTGAAGTGGTGGTGTGATGGCATTTGACTTCCTAAGAAACTCTTAAATGTGATGAGCATTACTTTCCTGGAAATAGTTGAACATCTGCCTGCCAAGGGAAAACAAGGGATAAATTCCTTGTATTGCTTTGCCTGCATGCATAGCTTTTGATTTACTTTGTAAATTATCTCAACCCTTGAGTTCTTTCAAGTTTACTTTTCCAATTTTCTTCCCTATCTCACCTGGGGAGGATGAGTGAGTGAGCAGATGTGTGATATTGATCTCTCTGCTGGAATTAAAATACAAAACAAAGCTAGTAATAGCTCAAAATTTGAGAATATTTTAATACACACATATATTTTTTTCTCTTACTCTCAGTGTCACTACTTTTTTAATGTGCAGATCTGTGCATACAATACATTATTTTCATTGCCCAATTTTTATTTCTGTGTGAATTTTAGTTTAAAATGATTGTGTGGATAGAAGAAAGAACTCCAGATATGATATTACACTATTATATTACATTCTAATTAGAATTTAATGAATTCTACATGTTTCTGTGTGCTACCTGAAATAAGAGCCTGAAAGAATTCTTCTGAGAAGCTGACAACAAACAAAAGCACTTGTGAATTTTTCTTCTGCTCTTGACTACTCAGAGACTGCCAAATTATTTGAGTGGTTTCTTCTATGTCTTCTAGTTGGTGTGATATTTCAATGAACTACTCTGTACTGCTCAAAATTTTGGAGTGATACAAAAATTAGTTCACATTCCACTGTCTGCAATTGTTTTTTCCATGTCAAAATTAACCTTGCTACTCTTCATTTTGAATGTTAATTTCCTGTTAATTAGAAATGAAAAAGAACTAATTGTTTCTCAAGTTCCTTCTCTTTTGATTTTTTTTTTTTTTTTTTTGGTACATGGAAGAGTGGTACAGTATAATGGCAAATGTAGAATAACAAATGGTTCATCATTTAATAAATAGGTAGATCCACAATTCAGATTAATATAATCAAAAAAACACACAATTAATCATAGAATCATAAAATGCCTGGATTAAAAAGGACCATAATGATCAAATAGTTTCAGCTTGCCTGCTATTTGTAGGGTTTCCAACCACTAGACCAGGCTGCCCAGAGTCCCATCCAGCCTGGCCTTGAATGCGTCCAGGGATGGGGCATCCAGAATCTCCTCAGGCAACCTGTTCCAGTGTGTCACCACCCTCTGTGTGGAAAAAAAAAATTGTAATCTTAACCTTTGAATGACATCAGACTGACAGAGAAGCCTCAATATGATGCAAGATAATGTAATCAAAGTTAAGATGATCTTTGTTCATTTTCTCTGAAAAAATTCAGATGCATAAAATATTGCTATAAAGCACCTTTGGACGTGGAAGTTAATGCCACATTTATTGTTCACAATTTTTGCTTCTGCCTAAAATTGCCCCAGGTTTAGAAAATGTCTTTAGGCAGCTCCTGGATTCCTTTTGTTCAACAGCAACATTTCTTATAAAGATGGTGAATGGGACTGACTCAGTTATTGCAGTTATTGGTACAGCTGGTGGGAAAAGGGATGCAAAGAGACCTTGATACACTTACCAAGATAGTCTGGGACTTTCTGAGTCAAACAAAATCTGGCAATGATGGTGGAAACAATGCAGAGTGCAGACGAAGATGGACCTCTAGAAAGAGGGCACAGCAAACCAAGGTTGCCAGGGCCAACTAACTGCCTCCTAGGAGTAATGACAACATCAGCTCTGGCTGAGGAGCTTAGCTACACACATCACAGTGTGGATGAAAAGTAGAAATAAGCAGAAAATAAATACAGGATAAAATTTTCTGGGATAGAATGTGGCAATTAAATATACTATTTAATCAAGGACAATTTCTAGGCAAAATTAATGCTGCTCCTGGACTTCTGCAAAGGATATACTTTCATACTACATAAAGATAATAAAAAGAAGAAAAGAATCTAAAAAAAATTCTACAGGGAAAAAATAATAATAGGTACCAAATAGCCTGGAGAAAATCACCCAAGGATTGTTCTCTGGATTAGTCTTACTTAATATTTTCATTTCATTTATGACCTTGGAAGAAGCAATAAAAATGTCCTGATTACACATGATTTATGAAGTACTGCTTGCATGTCAGAACATCAATGTAGGCAATGCATAGGATGATGCTATAACAATGAAAACTATAACTGGGATGAAATGCAATAATACAAAGTAGATCATGAACTTATGAATTAATTATAAGAATACTGCATATAAACTAGACTATGTTGAAAAGCTAAAAGTAAAGCAAGACATTCACTTATTAGTTCTTCACAGGATATTTGTCAATAATATTTGAGATAGAATGAAAAGTGAACCAAAAAGTGTATCAAGAAACATGTTTACGAGGTGGCTAACTTGTATTTTCATTTCCTACTCCTAAAAAACAAATTCTAGCACATCAGTGTGGAGAATTTCTCATAGTTTGTATTTTTATTCTTCTTTTGAGCACAGGGAGATTATAATTCCTCTTCCCTCCACATAATATATATAACCATTGTGGTGCTGTGTGTAACATCAGATCATTTCTCTCCTTGAGGAATTTACTTATTTCAGTGAGAGGGCTACTGCATTGTGAACTTTACAATGCAATAAACAAGAATTCTGGCTTGAGCACTAGTACTATAGGCAGGTTTTTTAGAAAATTACTCCACTATTCAAATACAACACATATGCTTATCATTGCCCAGAGAAACATTCTTGCTTATCTCTCGGATTGTTTGATTTAGGATGGAGAATGCATGACTCAGAATTATGACCGCACACACCCTGCTGTCTAAATAATTGAACAATTAACAATTACTGCAGCTTTCACATTCTCTGGTAAAGTTACTATATCTTACATTCATTCCGATGTGAAACACAGTATATTACAAGTTACTTAATAGTAATTAAAATCCGTCTGTAGCTATTACACTGAAAAGGGAATTCTAGTATAATTCTACACAGAAATAAAAGAAGTAATAGAAGAAAGATTTAGTAAGGCATCACTATTTGGTTATGAAATCCAAATGCTTTTGGATTTAGTCCTCCTTGTTCTACTCAAACAGAACTTTATCTAGCTAGCCACTGGAATGATTCTCCACGTTAGCAGGTACGACATGCTGCTCCTTAAATATAATGGCTTTGATTGCTGTTAGTCATTAGGGTTAGGTAGTTTGTATAGTATATTTTCCTTTGGTAAATTAGAGAAATTCTGGTATAATAAAGATAAAATTATGAGGGCTACTCCTAAAGTAGTGTCTCCTATTTTATTAGGCTGATCCATTACATCAGAGATGGATGTTGGTGGTGTGGCAGTAGAGACTGAAACTTCCCACCAGTATTCTATTTAATTTTGTTGCCATGCAATTGTTGGCAACAGAGGGGCAACCTGACATAATGGCATCTGACATGGAAGTGTGTATGAAGCTAAGGTGTGTAACTAAATTTCTCCATTTGGAAAGAATTGCACCTACTGACATTAATTGTTGCTTACTGAATGTTTATGGAGACCAAATGTGGATGTGAGCACAGCGAGGTAGTGGGTGGTGTGTTTCAGTAGTGGTGACCATGATAGTGAACCACTAGTTCGGATGAGACAGAGCTGATTTTCTTCTTAGAGTCTGGTATGATTCTATGTTTTGGGTTGAGGAGAAAAAAGCATTGATAACACACTAGAGTATTCTATAGTGATAGGGCATCTGGAAGTGGTCTAAGACTAGAAGAGGGGAGACTTAGACTGGATGTAAGGAAGAAATTTTTGCAACAATGGTGGTGAGGCACTGGAACAAGTTGCCCAGAGAAGTGGTGGAAGCCCCATTCTTGTAATTCAAGGTCAGCCATGACCAGTGTCTGGTCATGTTGAAGTCCCTGTTCAACCCAGGGGAGTTGGACTAGATGATCTTTAAAGGCTCCTTATGATTTGATGATTCTTGCTGAGCAGCACTGTACAGTGCCAAGCATATTTCAGTTTCTCAGCTTTTCATACTCCCCTGCCAGCAAGAGGGACTGGGGGTGGGCACAAGGATCCGGGAGGAAACAGAACAAGGACAGCTGCCCTAAACTGGCCAAATGGATATTCCACACCATAAGACATTAAGAACAGATTCTATAAAATTGAGGGGAGTTGCCTGCGGGAATTGGTCACTGCAGGTGTGCAATTGCTTGTGTATCACTTGATATATATGTATATATGTACAGTGGTGACAATTATCGATATAAGTGTAAAATGATCATCACTAATGTTATTTCTCACTTCTTTTTTTCTGTCTTGGTAAATATTTTTTATCTCAACACAAGTTCTACTTGATTCTCTCTCCCATCCCACTGGAAAGGAAGAGTGGTGAGCGAAAGGTCGTGTCATTGTTAGCTTGGAGCTAAGCATTTACTCAATCAGATAGTGTTTTTGTGCTCTTTGTATCTGTAGTAATTTCCATGGAAATAAATAGGAGACATTGATTTTGAAGACACCTACATGTATTTCCACTGACATATGCCAGCTGGCAACATAGCTAGACCATTTTATAGATTGAAATGAAATGCTTTTTCCCATCTCTATTTTTTTTTTCCCACTTATTTGATTTAATCTCATTTAAAATTCTATGTACAGCTGAATCAATCATTATTAAGATCATTTTGTCAGTGCATGCACATTATTATTTTAACATTTACACTGTTAAACTCAGAAGGTTTTTTTTCCACAGTACTGATACAACAAATATGTCAGTGGAACTTAACATTTTCCCATTTTTATTTTACCCTCTTCTAATATACACAATATATTAAAA
The DNA here is from genome assembly GCA_035772895.1 of Perdix hodgsoniae. Taxonomy (NCBI): domain Eukaryota; kingdom Metazoa; phylum Chordata; class Aves; order Galliformes; family Phasianidae; genus Perdix; species Perdix hodgsoniae. Next base: position 151,128 of record JAPSGF010000113.1, on the reverse strand, counting down.
ATGTCACTATAGTTCAAGCAATATAAAAAATCAGACCATGCATTCTTAGTATAAATATCAAATAGAAGAGCTGAAAATAAAACTCATTTTTCATTTTTAAATAAAACTTTACATTCACCCTGCACTTGGGCGGGGGGGTTGAAACTAGCTGATCACTGCAGTCCTTTTCAACCCAGGCCATTCTATGTTTCTATGATTCACTAATCTTTGACATTGATTCGCTTATTTATCTGCATTTGGAGTTGTATTCCTAAATTCAGGCATACTATTTTCTTATTTTATATGAATCCAGGTAGGTAACATTGGGCAAAACTTGTTTTTCCTTTTAAATGTGGAACAGTAATTCACCATTTTCTTCCTGCTTAAACATAGAGCTTCATAGTAGAAAAAATAAGCCTTTGTGACATCTGAGGTAACTTTGAACCTGCACTGGGGTGGGGAGGGGAAAATGAATTGAAGAAGTAGAGAAACTAGTATTTCCTGCAGGATTATACAGAATCCAGATATGCATCTAGGTATTGTCATATTTAATTGTCTTATTTGCATAATGAGAGCTCTTACAAAAATGCATTTTTTGTTTCTAAGGGAAGGAGGAGGAGAAGGGTGAGGGGAGGGGGTAAAAGAAGGGAGAGGGAAGGGGAGGAGAAGAAGGGATAGGGGAAGGGGAAGGGGGAATGGAGGGAAGGAGAAGGGG
>JAPSGF010000113.1:131161-150334 GCA_035772895.1 Perdix hodgsoniae | reverse complement strand
GGAAAAGGAAAAGGAAAAGGAAAAGGAAAAGGAAAAGGAAAAGGAAAAGGAAAAGGAAAAGGAAAAGGAAAAGGAAAAGGAAAAGGAAAAGGAAAAGGAAAAGGAAAAGGAAAAGGAAAAGGAAAAGGAAAAGGAAAAGGAAAAGGAAAAGGAAAAGGAAAAGGAAAAGGAAAAGGAAAAGGAAAAGGAAAAGGAAAAGGAAAAGGAGAGGAAAAATATGAAGTTCCCAAATATTCTCATTAATCCTTATTTTTATGGAGATGTGCAGGCTAGCTTGACTGGAATTGTAAAATCTGCAAGTCCAGTCCTAAATGATTTTGAAAATATTAATATATATATATAAAACAATTGATCAGTTAGTACTAGGTTCTGTTTATGGTATATAGATTAAACTTATGCCTCTGGCTACAAGTGTTAAAAAATATTTGAAAATATTGGGTTATGGTGCTATGAAAATCAAAGAAAAATACTATAGGAATGCAGTCTGAAGTTTGAATTGGCTCAATTATGTGGAAAAAGATGATAGAAGAATTAAAGCTCTGAAAACTGCCCAGCACATAATTTATAATGTTGTGGTAGTTGCCTGGCCTAATACTTAAACACATACTTAGGATCATATTTAAAAGATATCATTGAGTTTTGTCTTCCATTTGGTCAAATATAAGGCAAAAAGCCAATAGTAGTGTGATATGCAGGTTAGACTTGGAACTGTATGAAGCTTTGAATCCTCAGGTTTGGATGAGCTCCACATATCAGCATTCAATTGCAAAAAATATCCCTAACGCAGCATGCCACTTAGAACAACATCAACAACAAACAAACAGAAACAAAGTAATATTGAGGACCTCTATAGACCAAACTGCAGCACAGTACACAGCATTCTCTAGTATAATGAGATGGCATAGTCTGGACTCTCTGTTTAGAAATAAAAAATATTTTACTATTGATGGTAAAGACATCAGAATTGAGCAGTGTGCGTTCAGGGAAGTAGAGATTGAAAAATTTAGACAAGCTATGGCATTGACAACAGCAAGCATAAGTTTGGGCTGTAAAAAAGAGATTAAGTAAATGAGATGAAATTGCAAATCCAATTTAGATATATGATTGGTGTTTTCAAAAGAAATACTCTCCACAAGAAAATAAGAGGAAACAATCAGAGAGGTAAAAACACCTATTGCAAACATTCAGTTCATCGTGACTAGTGAAAGGACTAGAGAGAATGGCCTCAAGTTGACCTCAAGAAGGATCAGGTTGGATATTAGGACGAAAATTGTCTCTAAAAGAATGATCAGGCACTGGAAATGGGCTGCCCAAGGAAGTGGTTGAATCACTGTCTCTGGGGGTTTTACATTTAGATGTAGAACTAAGGGACATAGTTAAGTGGGAGGACACTGGTAGTAGTTGGATGGTTGGACTAGATGATGTAAGAGATCTTTTCCAACCTTGATGATTGTATGACTGAATGTAGGAGGAGGAACACACATTGTGACAGGTCCTAAATATTCAATAATATTGCCATTTGAGAAGCAGTACGATTTAGTATTAAAAGAGTATAATAGAAAAGATTGTAGATCAGTGTTTCTTTGTTTTTATTTGAGCACTTCAATTGAGCAAAATCAGGGAAACTCAAAAATGATGAAACAAAGAATATACATATGTGTATATTCACTTGTTCAGTATACTTATGGACTGCTTTACCACTGACTAAGAGTACAGAAACTTGGCTGGATTTGGAACACGAGCATTCCGTAAAAAGGATAGATAGGGCATTATTTTGGAAACATCAAGCATATGAGCACAAGTCTTTCTCCAAATAATAATGAGATAAAAGAGACGGTTGTGTTGAAAGGCACTGGAAATTAATGGTCACATATATCTAATGGATGAGAGTTAAGCATCATTCTTTGATTAAACTAGTGATAAAAATTTTAAGTTATAGGATTTCTTTATGATACAGCAATGTTTGATTCCATCTTAGTTTATTTGTAGGGCTGACGTGGTTGGATTTTCTCTTTATTCTCCCTAAATGTCTAAGTGAATATATGTATTTTTAAAAATAGTGAAGGAACTGAGAACAGAATACACACGTGTAAAGTCTAAAAAGTAATTGTGCGTAAGTGAATTTAAAAAAAAATAAAAAAATGCCCTTTTGAAATAGTCTACTTAGAAGCTGAATATAGTCCTTTCAGAACAGTCCTGAGGGAAGTATAACATAAATTGCAGGGCTGACTGATGTTACAGATCTGTAAAAAATTAATCCTCTTTTTCAAGATCTAGAAAAGGAAAAAAGTAATATTTGCCTGTATCAACAGAAATAAATGGCAGTGCTCCATGGCAAATAATTCTTGGTTATGTTATTCAGCTCTCTCAGCATAAGTCAATGAGTAACCAATAATCTCCTTTTTCTTCATTTTCCTTCCAGAGTATATGCTTCCAGGTAACAGTATAAAAGGGTTACTGCATCAGCTACTAAATTGGGAACATAGAAAATGTATGACAGATTTAGATAGCTGAAGGAGACACTTAATTATCTTTCAAATTTGTATAACTAATCCTATTGGAAATTGATGCTATTTGTCCGTACCTAAGGTTCATTTGAAAGTTCTTCTGTAACTATCTTCCCTTGACTCTTGCACTTGAACAAATATATATATATATATTTTTCTGTAAATGTAGTAATTGCAGTTTCTAAATCAATGGAAGATAAAAATGATTCTTGTTTGATGTTTGAAGTAAAACAAACAAACAAGCAACTACTACGAAAACAGTTTGGCTTATAGAAGAGTATTTTACAAGTTCCAGGTGGTCTGTAGAATCACCTGAGTAACAACTGCAAATGAAGAAAAATGTTAAAAATCTTAAAAGTCAATCAACAGTCCTGAAACTGCCCATTTGATAAATAAATAAATAAATAAATAAATAAATAAATAAATAAATAATTTTTTTTTTTTTTTTTCCACACCCAAGAAAGGCTAGATGTTTACAGTGAATGAGTAGGATATTACCTGGTTTTATACCTACTAAAGTAATCTAGATGGTAATGTATTTCATGTTAAGCAAGAAGAAATAGATCTCATGGTCTTGTTTAGGAATATATCAGCCTCCACTTATGCAAAGTTTTTATAGAGCTACTGACATTTGTAACACTGCAGCTAATTTCTAAAATTGATGAAAATTTGAATTTCAGTATTTAAGAAAACTACTATAGATAATAAAACTCAGAATCTAATGACATTTCTCATCGTGGATGTATACTTCAAAAATTGTATCTCAGATGTATTTTACATTTTCAAATATTGTAAAATTGTTACCTCCGCTACCACAGAGTCATCAAGTTAGATGTTTTTACATGGCATGTCATAACAAGATACTGAGAGCTAAGCACACATGCTTTGTTTATTTAAGGGAACATTACCATGCATGTCAAACATTCTTTAAAATCATTGTGACATTCAAGGTACTTCATTGCTCATTTAACTTGAAACATCTGTATCTGTTTGGAGATTTGACTTTTCAGTGTCTCAAAAACTCAAACACTTAAGTTCTTTGGAAACAACTGAGTAGATAATAGCAGGTTTCTGTGCTAGTTCATCTTTTATAAGATATTCACTTTTGGAAAGACTTATAATGAGTTCTACAACTAAAGGAAACTTTAGGTGGTGCTTTCATTACATTAAGCAGTGGAACACTGATTACAAGACAGGAAACACAGGAAGTAAGGTTTATCTTGATTTTATATTTTAAAGAAGTCTGATTACTAAGCTTGCACTTGGTATCCATATAAGCCTGATATGTGCCTTGAGTGTGTCTCATGCCATAAGCAAGAATGGTACAATGACTAAATGCACATCATATATTACATGATATTTATATTTTTCATGTCCTATGGCTTTATCAACCACAGACATCTGTGGCTGTTCTTACAGTTTATCGTTATCTGTTTCTGCCAAGACCTCATTGCTGGTCATTCATAGCAAGAGCCCTTAGATCTTTGTCAGTGTAATCTTTAAATTTTTCCTGGTTGGCCACAAAGCTAAAACTCATAAAAACAGCCTTCCAACTTCTTTTTATATAGTCTGTCTTCCATCACCTAACCACATATCTTATACATAGAAATTTTCTGATATTTATGATATGATGTTAGCATTATATTTGGCTGAATGCCAGATTGAAAGTACTTGATCCAGTATGCATTTTTTTTCTTTTCTCAACTGTTCCATCTGAGGAGTTAACTGATATAACAGTTGGAATTTTATGGGCCATAATGAGGAAAAAGATGCCACAATTATATTTATGTTCCATATTATCACTTGTTTTTAAAGATTGGCTATCATATTTCCTCCTTCTATTTCTTTGGATTTGTTTCAAACCTCTTAACCAACAGAACAATTTGGTAACATCTTTGTCTTCGTGCATCCCCACCTGTTTTTAATAGTTTAGAGGGAAAATTGCCAGCTCCTTCTGCTTTGTTTTTCCTGAATGTTCTTACTGCTTCCTGACTTTTATTTTGTAAATTGAGTTCTTACACAAGTTAGCCAGCTGCCTGAAGAACTGACTGGGTTTTGGTCATTTCTATCATGATCTTGTTTAAAGAAACATATCGGGAATCTGTATTCCCAGGTGTCTGTTTTTAGCTTTAAAACTGAGCAAGCCTAAGGATTGAAGCAACAAGCAAAGCTTAGAATTAGAGAGACAGTTACGGCAGGGAAACTAGAACTTCCTTAGAGATTCCCAGATTTCCATCATGTCTGGAAATTAGGTTGCCGTGCATATTTCCTGGCTGGGTAATCAACTTTTTGTTAAAAACTTTGGCCTGTGTTATGCAGCCTGCAAGATGCCTGTTACTTTCTGCTCCTCTGATCCCTTGAAAATCTGAACATTCCATTTACCATGTAGCTTAAAAAGCTTCAAGTAGTACTGGTTTTGTACTGAAACCTCCTTTTCTTGTCATTCTCTCTTGTCAAAGGAAGAAGACAAACAATGGCTCCCTCTTCATATATGTCATCCTTACTTTTCCATTAGGAAGTCCTTAAAATGCACTATTTCTAACACTGCTGAAATGAGTAATGAAATACGCAAGCAAGCTGAAAAACAGTCTTGTTATTATTCAAGTTTTCAAAACTTAGAGTATAGCACCTATTGATTTAATTCTGATATGAGAATAGAGATTGCTACACAGATCAATCAATAGGGAAGAAAAAAAAAAGTAAATCAGTAAGCACATCCGCTTTAAAAGATAATTAACTTTTCTTGTTTCTTAAAGTCAAAAATTTAGTCTACAGCAGCAGTGTGCATCTGGATTATTTCCTGAAGGAAAACTCCTAGTTTTCTAGACTTATGAGTCTGAGAACATATCTCTGCCTTGGTTTGGAGTATATGTGCACTGGGCAAGTTCCGGCTGCATATTACGATGACACTTAGGAGCTCGGGATATTCCTTCTCTCTCCTTCTATATATATATATTTTTCCTATAGGAAGCAACTCATGTGTGCAGACAAAGCAGGTATCACCGCATGTTCCACTGTCTCAGATCAAATTTGAAATGCCCATCATCCGTAACTATAATTAGTATATTCCATACATATTTTTGAAATAGTCTTCTGTAAGAGCAATAGCATAATAAAAAATATATATATTTCAGGAAATATATTTTAGAAGTACAGTATGGGATTTTTTGAAAGGAACCAAAGAAATTAATCATTCCTGAAGTGAAATGAAATATGACCACCTTATGATACCAAAACAATTAGCATGGACAATAAATGGGGAGCTGGAGTCCATTGTGCAGCACACAAATTATAACTTAGTTGCTATTACAGAAACATGGTGGGATCATTCCCAGGACTGAAAGGCTGCAATGGATGGCTATAAGCACCTCAGAAGGGACAGGCAAGGAAGGAGGAATTAGAGAGTGCTTTGATGTTGTTGAGCTTGGGTAACAAGAAGAGGGCCAACAAGATGGACATCCTAGTGCGGTATGTTATAGACCGCCTAACCAGGATGAAGAGATGGATGGGGCATTCTACAAAGAGCTGGCAGGAGTTGCATGATTGTCATCCCATGCTCTCATGTGTGATTTTAACTTCCCTGATATATATTGGAAATACAGAGCAGCACAGAAAAAGTTTAGGAGGTTTCTTGAGTGTATAGAAGATAATATCCTGATGCAGCTATTTAGAGAGCCTACCAGGGGAGGTGCCCCACTAGACATGCTCCTCACAAGCAGAGAAGTACTGGTGGGACATGTGAAAGCCTGGAGCTGTCTCAAGCACAGTGACCACAAAACGGTAGAGTTTTTGATTCTTGGTGAGGTTGGGAGAGGGGCAGAAAAACTGTTACCTTGAACTTTTGGAGTGCAGACTTTGAACTGTTCAGGTTGCTGACAGGGAGAGGTCCTTGGGTTTCAGTCCTGAAGGATAAATGGGTCCACGAAGGCTGGACACTCCTCAGGTAGGAAGTCTGAAGGACAGAGCAACATGCTATCTCTTACTTGTGCTGCAAGACGAGCAGGCAGGGAAGAAAACAGGTGTGGATGATCAGGAAGCTTTTCCCGAGGCTTCAGGAGAAAAAGAATCTTCCTTCAGTGGAAGAAGGAATGGGCAACTTAAGAAGAGTAGAAATAATTTGTTAGGATGTGCAGGGAGAAAATGAGAAAGGCAAAAGCCCTGCTTGAACTCAACTTGGTGTTTGGGGTAAAAAAGAACAAAAACATTTTTTAAAATATAATAACAATAAGAGGCGGGCTAATGAGGATCTCTATTCTTTATTGGATGCAGTGGAGAATGTGACCACTGAAGATAAGGAAAAGGCTGAGGTTCTCAATGCCCTCTTTACATCTGTCTTTAAATGTCAGACCAGTTATATTAAGGGTACTCTACTCTCTGATCTGGAAGTCATAGATACAGGAGCAGAATAAACTCCCCACAATTCAGGTAGAAACAGTTAGAGACCTACAACTCCATCTGGACTGCCACAATTCCATGGGGCCAGATGGGATCCATTTGAGGGTGCTGAGGGAGCTGGAGGAAGGTCAGCAGTTTACAGGCTGGTTCAGCCTGGTTCCTTGACTAGTGGAGTGGGGTGACCCATTGACCTAGGAAAGGGAAAGGGAAAGAGGGGAAAAGGATAGGAAGATGGGCCTAAAAACAAAACAGCAGCAATAATCTGAGGAGAAACAAACAAATTTACTAAGTAAGATATCAGAATGCAAGATAAAACACTATAATACAATATAATACAATATAAATAGAATTAAATTAGAATATAATCAGAATTAGAATTAGAATTATATATATATAATTAGAATTAAAGCTAATAAATCAAATAAAATGAGAATGTTCAAAAATCAAAGGCCTTTCTCTAATGCTGTGATGAGACAGCACCTGCAACAGATATGAGCCAGACGATCAAAAAAGGGAAGGTGAAGTATTCTACGAACAGTTTTTATCTTTACCTCTGGGCGAACATGGTAACAAAAAAGCAAACAATACTACAGAAGATGTAGTCTTCTCTTCTGGCTCAGGTATTCAGAACTGGAGCATTAACTCTTTAATTCTCAGTGCACTACATGATGTTATGAAGTGGAATACCGATATCAAAAAATCATAAGACCAGGAAAAGGAGGTGATAGCCAAAATGCTTTTCACTATCTATAAGCATTCCTGGTTAACCAGAGAGGTCAAAGAGGATTGAAGCCTTTCCAATGTGACTCCTATCTACAAGGGTTGTAAACAGGATCTGGGGAACTACAGGACAGTCAGCCTGACCTTGGTGCCAGAAAAGATTATAGAGCGGATCATCTTGAGGGAGATCATATGACATATGCAGGACAGTTGGGGTATCAGGCCAAGCCAACATGGTCCTGCTTGACCAACCTGATCTCCTTCCATTGTCGAGTGACCTGCCTACAGGATGAGGGAGAAGATGTTGATGTGGTCAACCTAGACTTCAGCAAAGCCTTTGACACTGTCTCCCACAGGATTCTCCCGGGGAAGCTGGCAGCCTGTGGCTCAGACAGATACACTTTTTGCTGGGTAATGAACTGGCTGGATGGCCAAGAACAGAAAGTGGTGGTAAATGGAGTCACATCCAGCTGGTGAAAAGTCATGAGTGATATTCCCCAGCAGTCGGCCTGTCTATTTCAATATCTTTACTGATGATTAGGATGAGGGCATTGAGTGCACCCTCAACAAATTTGCAGATTACAACAAGTTGGCAGGAAGTGTTGATCTGCCTGGGGGTAGGAAGGCCCTACAGAGGGATATGGACAGGCTGGATTGCTGGGCTGAGGCCAATGGAATGAAGTTCAACAAGACCAAGAGCTGGGTCCGGCACTTTGGTCTCAAGAACCTCAGGCAGTGCTACAGGCTTGGGGCAAAACGGATGGAAGATTATGTAGAAAAAACAGACCTGAGGGTATTAGTTGGTGCTCGACTGAACATGAGGAGGAATTGTGTACAAGTGGCCAAGAAGGCCAGTAGCAACGTAGCTTGCATCAGGAATATTGTTGCCAGTAGGATCAGAGAAGTGATCATCCCTCTCTGCACTTGGCCCTGGTGAGGCTGCACTTTGCATACTAGGTTCAGTTTTAGGCTCATCACTACAGGAAACACACTGAGGCCCTGAAGTGTGTTCAGAGAAGGGAAACAAAGCTGATGAAGGGTCTGGAGCACAAGACTTACAAGGAGCTGGGATTGTTCAGTCTAGAGAAGACAAGGTTTGGGAGAGTCCTTATTGCTCTCTATAACTACCTGAAGGATAGTTGTGGTGAGGTGGAAATCAGCATTTTCTCCCGTATAACTAGCAATAGGACTAGAGGAAATGGTGTCAAATTGTGTCAGGGGAGATTCAGGTTGAAAGTTAGGAAAGATTTCTCTGAGAGACTGATCAGGCTCAGGAATGGTCTTTCCAGGTAGGTAGTGAAGTCACCATCCCTGGGAATGATTAAGAAATGTTTAGATGTTGTACTGAGGGACGTGGTTTAGTGGGAAATATTGTTGGTAAGTGGTTGTTTAGTCTAGATGATCTTGGAGGTCTTTTTCAAACTTAGTGATTCTAGGTTTCTATTATTCTTAATGTATTTGGTTATTCAATGGCAAATTTTTCTGAAGGAATTTTAACTGAATAAGGAGTCCTAAAGATTAAGAAGAATCATAATCACAGTACTGAACAAGATGCAATATGTATTTTTATTTATACATATTATGTGACATTGCATAAACTTGAAGAATTAATTTTCTTATGAAAATAAAAATCAATATAATCCAGTGATCTTTTAGGGGAGAAAACATAATGCACATGAAATTAAATTTAGGATGATTCTGATAAGTCATTATTCATGAAGTTCTGAAATAAATCAGCAAGAAAAGGAGGGCACTTACATGAATTCTTTTAACTTCAACTGATTTAAATTTCGTCACAGCAAAAACATTATTCCATCACACACAATGATATTTTGTCTTCTTGGATTCTATTTGTGTGGAAATGAAGTTGTATCTGTTGTCTATACATATGACAAGGTTGAGTGTGGAGTTCTACACCTTGGAAGGAATAAGTACATATACATGTACAAGTTGGGGGCTGTATTTATGGGAAAGAGCTCTGCAGAGAAGGACCTAGGTGTTCTGGTGGAGAACAGGTTGGCCATAAACCTACAGTGTGTCACACAAGAAGACATAAGGTATCCTGGAGTGTGTTAAAAAAAAGAATGACCAGCAAGATGAGGGAAGTGAACCTCCCCTTGTACTCTGACCTGATGAGTCTACATCTGGAGCACTGGGCTTCTCAGTTCAAAAAATGTGAAGAGCTTCTAGAAAGAGTCCAGTAGAGGAACACAAAGATGATTAAAGGCCTGCAGCATCTCCCTTATTAGGAAAGGCTGAGAGACCTGGAACTGTTCAGCCTGGAGAAGAGAAGACTGAGAGGGGATCTTATCAAGTCTTACAGATATCTAATGGATGGAAGACAAGTGGAAGGGACCAGGTTCTTTTTGGCAGTGCCCAGCCACAGAACAAGGGACAGAAGCTGGAACACACATAGTTATATATGAATATGAGGGGAAAAAACCAAACAAACTTATTTTGAGGGTTACAGAACAATGGAACAGGCTGCCCAGAGAGATTGTGTCTGTTTCAAAACCCGCATGCTTTCCTGTGTAGTCTGCTGTAGGAAACCTGCTTTAGCAGGGGGCTGGATTAGTTGATCTGAAGTGCTCCCTTCCAACCTCTACAATTCTGCAATTATGTGATTCTATTGACTGTCACTTGCTCAGCTGTTTTAACCATATTGAGTGTTTTAATTATGTATCTTTTATCTGCCACTGCTACAATGTAAAAAGATGCAGATGCAATATCAGTTGTTTTAAAAGGCAGAATTCAACATTGTTAAATAATCAGTTTTTCTTTCTTCCTCACCTTCAGAATGTCAAAAAAGGCTGAAGCATAAAAGAAATTTTCAGCTCAGTTGTGCTGATTGGGTGATTTATAACCTCATTTAACAAATATGATTTAGCTGTATGTGCTGAAAGTTCCCCACCCTAGCCCAAAGACATTACTGTCAGCTTGAAATTCTGGCAGTAAACAAACTACTTGTTGTCCCAGGTCTTATTAATCTTCAAGCTATTTGAATTTAAAAGCTGCTTTTGACATGGGATCCGCTGTAAATCTGTACTCTCTGAATTTCCACTGACACTTCAGGGTGACATTATGATTTTTCATTTTAAGGAAGTCCCTATGTTCTTGCTAAATCTCATTACCTGTTATGCAGGCATTATTTTGTCTCATACTAAATATGTAGCTTACTACAAATTATTGTGTCATTGTTCTGCCAAGGCCATCAACCATAAGGGATTTTCCTAGTGAACAAATATCAAAATATAGACAAGATTAACATAATTTTAAAGCTGGCATCTTGAAAGCCTCAGGGGTCTTTTATATTAAGCCTCTTTGTTTTGCAAAGCTACCAGCAAGAAGTTATGAATGACATTAACAATTTGTATCCCTCGCAAAATAAAATAAAATTTTAAAAATCACTTTTTTTTTCTGTTTTCATAATAAATTTGTTGCAATACAGCATATACTAGCTTTTTTATTTTTTTGTTTTTATTCTGTGTTTTCTTTTGTGTTTACTGACATTAAATTTTAGATAAAAAGGATGGCAATTCAAAGCCACTTAAGAATAAAATTGACCTTGACTCAAATGATAGAACTTATCATGTTTAAGAAACAGATCTTTAAGCACCTTACATTTATTTATTTATTTGCCCAGCAATATGTTTATGAATTTTCATAACTTCAAACACATTTTTGACACTAACTGCTTCAAGTAGCATTTAATACTTATATAATTTTCTGTTTAATATTATTTTTAAGAGTTTTACTGAATGAGGGTTACAGACTGGCAATATAATTATTCCTTCAGTGAAAACAGATACTTGCTTTTATAACTGAAATGTATGGAGGACCAAGAAGTGCTTTATTTCATATTTCCTGATTGTAGTTGACAAAGGAATTTGACATGCTTCATTACAGAAGATAATGAAATACAGATGCTAATTTTAGTAACAGTGAAAAGGATGTAACAACATGATTGTCTCTTAAAATGAAAAGACCCCTTCTACATTTCCAAAGTTTCTCCCTGTTTCTGCCATGTGAAATGCTGGTTTCAGTTAAATGAAGACTTCAGTTCAAGCTTATATATCAGGTCTCTCTACCATCAGAAATAACAACATATGAAAACTGATTTGTGAAGTGATGCCAAGTAAATTCTCTCTCAAACAATACCCTGTCCTCTATTTATTTTATTTTATCACTCAGAACTGGTCTGGCAATAAAGACAAATGCATTACTACAAAGGAATGTGTACAGCTCTCTAATGGGGATGATATGATTACTGATAATGTAATGATTCACATGCAGCTGTCTTGTAGAAAGCAAAATCAAAATGTACTGTGGATGTTCATAGTGAAGCATAGATAGAAAGGAGGTAAATTTTTCAAAAATGTTTTAGCAATACTCACTAAAATACAAGAAAAGTAAATTAGTTATAGTTCTTAACTTATTCGATGCAGTACAACAGGGGCAGAAAATTAAGAAGAAAGAGATTGTTAATTTTATACCCAATAACCATTGCAGTTCTTTTCTAAAGAAAGAAGAAACCAAATAAATATAGTTATAATGTATAATGTAATTATAATATATAATTTGTTTACTTATTTCCTCCAACTACACAAATATTGTGTAGTGACCAAGCCAGTAAGAGCATCCTCTCAGCAATATTAATTCTTTCTTTCCAATCACAAAGAGGTTTTGAGTGTTGTACAGGCTGCAGTACCTTAAAATTGTGAGACCAAAATCTATCCATGTCCTTCCATGTTCTTTGCACATGCTACAGAAGTGAATGTGCAACTGCTTAAGAGGCTCAATATTCCAGGGACAAAGACATTTTGAATTCAGGTACATAGGCATTGGGCTTGGTTGTCATGATATTCCCAGTCACTGACCAAAATTTTTGGTCAGTTTGTCTCATTTTTCCAAAAGTAACTTAATAGTTTCTATATATAAACTTCTTAATACAATTCTATAATAGTAATAAAAATATTTTGAGTAAACATATATGAATTTAAATATGATATCCATCTACTTCATATAAAGAGTAGATTATTAAGTAATTAAAAGCCTATTTTACTTTGTGCATATATTTTATCAATCTGTGTATTAAATATGTTTATATTTTATCCCAAGGAAAATGGCTTGAGGTAGTTTTAATGTATATATTATGTATCTGAAAATTTATGTCTATTTTTGATGAAAAGGCTAGCTAGATTTTCTGTCTAATATCAAAAGCAGCTAGATATTAAAATTTCAAACTTCTGTATACCTAATCCTTCTTCAGAAGTAGCTTGAGATTAATAAATAAATAAGCCCAATATAAAATTACCTCAGATATGTTGCTAACCCTTTGGAACTGAATGAAAATGAGAGACAGCTTTTAAAAAGATGATCTTTCAATAAATATACGGCAAAGATAAATGGGATGTGTGTAACACAACTGACCAGCTTTTGTTGAAAGGCAGTACATTCTAGTTGCTGGAAAACAAGTCTGGAAAGCAGAGTTTTGAGCAGACTAATATCTGCAGGTCGTAATGGAAAAGTATTTTAGGGAGGTTCAGTAGAGGTCACAGTTTTACTTTACGCTGAAGATTTTCTGTGTCTCATTGGACCTTTACAATATGATCAACTCTCTCTGAGATAAACCAGAATTTTTATTTTTTAATTTTTTTTAATTTTTTTTTGTAAGAACATGCTTTATTTTTAGTTTAAAAATAATTATGTAAATATATAGAATCATTCAGTAATATCTTCATTACAAACTGATTCAATATACCTAAAAATTACGAATATTTGATTTCACAGAATTTTCTCAGAAAATCCTAAAGACATTATTACTGGAAAACTGCACTCACCTTGAAGAACTTGAGAATACAGAACACTACAAAGGAGAAGAAAATGTATCCATGAATCCACTATATATACATGTATTTCAACAAGCATGCTGAACAGCAGTAGACATGTGCCGCTGCCTCAGTAGTGAAAAGCACCATTGTACACCATCCTTTACAAGGATGTGTGATGTGCTATTTCTGGAGACACATGCTTTGTGCAATGTCTGACATTCAGATTGAGATAATACCATGCAACTCATGCATTTCTGTGTGATGGACAGTACACCTCATTTGTTGGCCTGTCATTTGAATAGTGTTCTGTCTAGAGGAAAGGAAATGGAGGCCATTGTACTGGCTGGGAAAAGGAGGTGGGATTACTCTTAATCTTAGAAGCAGCCGTGTGTTTTGGAGGGATGGACTACTCTAACCTGCAAGGTAGGTTATGCAAAGCATGACACACAGTGAAAACAGAAAATGCACTGGAGTTTTTCAGCAAGGGTTTGAGCAGAATTGGAGTTTCAGAAGGTTTCTACATAACCACTGTGTATTCAACCCAGTATTACTGACATATTTCTATTATTATTTGTGAAAGAACATTTTTTTTCTATCTTTGGAAATGCTTCAAGTTTCAGTACATCTTGGTGAAACAGCATAAAAAATACTAATTCTATTAGCTTACTAGAAAAGAGAATTACATTCTTCCTATGGTTTTAAGTGTATTCTCACTCCCCTTTATATCCATAATTCTTAGGGTGGACATTAGAATAAGGAAAGGATACCGCTGTCCTAAAGGTTAGCTAATGAGAAGAAATGGCAAAAATTTCTTCAGGCCTAATATCTACTTCTCCTGTTCTTGCACCCTGGAGAATTAAAATTGTAGAATTTGCTTCTGGTGCTTTTTCCTTAGGAAAAAAAAAAAGGCATAGCTCTCTGGGGAAGTGGCCATGACACCAAGAGTTCAAGAAATGTTTGAACAATTCACTTGTATATGTGATTTGAATTTCGCTGACTTGTTGATAGTTCTTGGTCCCCTCCAACTAGGAATATTCTATGATTCTATGATTCTGAGCTACTGCTGCTATAAGAGCAAGGGTGATGGGGACAGGTAGCACATAATTACAACAGATGCTACACCAAACCTAACAGACAATCTTGTGCTTTCTGAAGGTGACTGAATCAACTTGATTCTCCAGGGTCCTGCCTCTGTTCTTTGGCTCTGTTTCCTCTACCTCATTAGTAGTTTTGCCACTACTCTCTTTACTGTCATAATCTTTCCTTTTTAAAATAAAAAACAAACAAGAACAAAGAAAAATTAAAAAAATAAACAAATACCAAAAATGCTACAAGCAAAACCAAGATATAGAATAAAGAGCCTAATGAAGAGCACCTAGTATATACTAAGGAAATGCTGACAGTCGTACAAAATATACTTGAGGAATATTTGAGTCTTATACACCTTGTGATTTTAGTTTCCTTTTCTCTAAACAAATAAGTAGAGTTATGGAGCCACATTAGTCTGATTGATAGGAAAGGTAGTTTTGATGTTTGAAGAAGAGACATTTCACTTAGAGTGAATAGTTCAGTCTACTGTTTAACAGGGTTGGGGCCCCACATTTTGTATACATGTGAAAATTGTCATGTGTGGTATCGTTTCAAAATGTGCATTCATTAAATCTTTTCTGCATGGGGATTAAGGGAGTGTAATTTGTCAGTGAACCAGAAATCAGTGCAGGGGTTGTGGTTCAAGCTGATAAGGCCTTGAAGGAAATTCCCTCCTATTGTTAAAAAAAGTAGAAAACGGAAACCTGAATTGTAACTGCTTTAGCTGATAACAGGAAAATAAAATGATCTTTACCTAAAGAGGGTTTATTTTTTAACTCTATAAGATTTATCGAGTGGATAATATTGATATAATCTATCATTAAGTTCAAAGTCATGTATACACAAGATTTCATTTATTTTTTGTTCATGTCAGCTATTCTAATTGGCTTTTTAGATTGTAAAGTATGCTGTGACTAAATTCATAAGTGGTGTAGACTGAGGTAGCTTAAGTGAGTTTTCAGTTTGCTTCTCATTCCTTGTAGGTTTCTACTTAAAATTACTGCAAAATTGTTCAACTGATGTTAATATGAACCTTCATCTGAAGTAGAATTATTAATCACTTTATCAACTGTGCTGTAGTTTGCAGCATTCAGAAGATGTTATGTTTAAGAGTTTTAATCAAAATAAGCAGCAGCATGGCCTTCAATTTCTGTCTAAACATAATTTTTTTACTTACTTTGTGCCTATGAATGTCTCCTTGAGGACTGTGGTAAAGTTTATTTTTGAATGTAAAGCTTGAATCACTGCAAGCTTTGTACTTGTTCAGACATCTAAGTGAATTCCATTGCGTGATGGGTTTGCTCAGCCCTGGAGATGAAATTTCTTTCTTTTCTCTGAAATGGGAGAGAAAACAGAGAGTTAAGTGTCTAGGTTAAGACAGAGATCTTGCAACAGGTGACAATAAGGGTAGATGTGCAGGGAGAAGGCTCTGAGAAGATTCATAATACGGCTTAATAAGAGATTCTGATTCTTAATAAGAATTGGAAGCAGAAAGGACATACTCCCTGCATGAAGACAGGAAGATCTGTTGATCCATAAATGATAGAAAAACTACATCACAAAGCATATTTAAATATCTTTGGTTTTCATATTTTATTGTATTTTATCTGCTTTGAATTTTGTGCAAATGGTAGTAATGCGTTCAGTTCTGCTTCTTAGGCATTTTGCTTCAAAATAGTTTAAATGTTAACCAAAAGAATAATGTTTGGTAGGATTTTAGGAAGACTATATACCATCTTTGAGTGGAAGCAAGTGGAGAACATGACTAAGGGGTCAGTAATGAATGTAAACAAGTGTTGGAGCATGTATATGACCTTCAAGACTAAACATACGTGAATGTTAATCTCAGATTTGTGCCTCTGTCTGTGTTTCTCATACAAAGGCAGAATACTACTGGATTTCTGTTCAGAACTGGAGTATTAAACCAGCCTGAATGTCCAGCAAACATTTGTGCAGTGGCCAAGATTAGTGCAGATTCTGTGATGGATTGCTAGACTTTGGTACCTGTGATTAAAGTTCATGACATGCCTCAGTTACCCTTTCCATTAGGAAGCAACGTCAGTGATCAGTCAGATACTCTGATTTAAATTAATTTAGAAATAAAGCCCAGAAAGACTGGTTGAATAAACAGAAAATTTCAAACAACTGGTTGAGTAAACACAGAAAATTCAAACAGGAAGAGTGATTTGTTCACAGACCTACTATGCAAGCTTCTTCCAAATTTTCCTCTGAGCCATTCTCTTTTTTTTGTTAATGTTTGGAGATCACATGATTTTTCAGTCACTGCCCATGGTGTTTGCAAATATCTATCATGTACACTGATGCAATAAATAATGAAGTCTTTCTGATGACAATTTCAGAGGGGACTTTTGGTATTGAGTGGCTTTTGGTTTTGATGCTTATACATGATTTCACTTTGACTAAGAATAGTTTTTTAGAATGTCATTTTCTTGTTACAGCAGTTTCACTCAGAGCAATTCTTTTGTCCACTGCCTTAAAGGTAATTTGTCTAATTCACACTAGTCTTTCTGGTCCAACCTAAAGCTGAAAATAGTTTTTAAATATTGTGGTTGGGGGCAAAGGGGAGAAGATAATTGAAAACGAGCATTTTACAGTAAATATTTTGGATATGCAAAGTGGCATAGTTTTGTTTTCACTGGACTGTTTTCGCTTAGGTACATTTTTAAACAAGTGTAGTGCTGTTGGAATGTCCTTGGTAAATACTGGTCTTCAAGTTTGCAATACATGTTGCAATATAAACTTTTTCCCTTCTTGCACACAGTTCGCATAGCCTGTTAAGTGAATATAACACAGAACATGTTGCTAAAAACAAGAGAGGAACTATTTCATAAGTATTTTAACTTGAAGCCAAACTAATCAAAACAACAACAAAGCAAAAGTGATTGATAAAAACACTATGTATATGTATACACACATATTTTTTGGAAAAACAAACAAACAAAAAAACAAAACAAAAAACATGATTTGAAAATGGCTTTCTTTTTTCTTCCAAAACTCGTGAAAATAAAAGAAATAAGAAGAGTCAGAAAGAAAAAATACCACTAACTTTCATTTAATAATAATCAGGCACATGTGTGGATTTTCGCCACAAGCAGCTTTCTGCTCTATATTTCTTTCCAGATCTTTCCTTTATTCTGGATCTAGGAATGGTGCCTGCACTGTCAGGCTAATCAATGAGTTGAGCCAATAGAAAACAAGGCCATAGAAAATTTCCAATAGGAGATTATATAAAACATAATGTAACAATAATAATAATAATAACTACAACAACAATAATAATGAGGTTTCTGTTGGATGAACTCAACAAAGTATATAATCTACAGAAATTTGACTCGAAGAGAATTTAAAGGTGGGACTGAGCTACATCTCTATCACAGACAGATATTCTCAGCACATTAGGAATGTGAAAAAGAAAAAAAAAAGCAGAAATTCAGAAGTATACAGAAAGTTATCAGAATTTTTAAACACCACTTTTTCATCGGCACAATCAATTCTTTGTTGTGATTCTGTTTATTACTACTGAACTGTGAAATAGCTGTATTATGTGAGTTGCTTGTAAATACAAAATATGTTAATTACTACTAAGAAAAACACTATTTATTCGTATATTTGTTTTTATTTTATTTTCATTTGTCTTTTGAAATGCTAACTCAAGTAATAAACATGTTTTACATGTTTGTTTATTTGTTTATCTTTCCTTTAGACTTTGGAATTACAAAGAGGTATTACAACAGTTTGGACAGTGTTTGTCAAGGCAATTTAGAGAACTAGAAGAACTTGTTAATCAAAATGTGGAATAAAGAAACAATTCAGGAGAAATGAGCAATTGTGTAGTATTTGTTTCCATTTTGCTATATTTGCTTATTAAATTCTCCCTTTATATGTGTCACAGTCTCTTACATTCAGGTCAGATGAACAAGAGAAATTTGGTATTGTAAACACACAGTGCAAGTAGTGCAGTGTTATGCAAAAGAATCTATTTCATTCAGGGCAAGTCCAGATTGTTTAACAGGAAAGGCAATGAGTACTGAGGTTGATGTGATAGATTTCATACTGTCAACTTGTCATAACTAAACAATTTGTCTGTAATAAATGTGATACTCAGAACAGGGCAAAGATGAGAAATGGGTCTTGGCCCCTACTATCTGTATAACCAATATTAGGCACTTGTCTTGACCTCCCTTGGCTCAAGGTCCAGTTGCAATTTTGAGCATTTGAGTTCAACTACAAAAAATGACCTGCTATTGTTCTCTGAAGTGCCTATGTTGTTCATTGTAGGCTTATTAAACACCAAACTACTTATGTAGAGTTCTGCTTGTTAAAGAGTGATATTTGTGCTACTATATTCTCTGGTTTCCCTGTAGGAAAACAAGGTGGAATACATGTACTCAGTTTCTATGTTCTATCCAAACGTACATAGAACTGATTCCAGTACCACTTATTCTTGTGATATCAAACACTGCTCATTTTAAGTGCTGACATTTTCAGGAGCCAGATGAAGAATTTTTGTGCAGATTGAACAGTAGCAAAACGTATAGAGATGTGGGATGTGTGGAGAAAAGAGTAATTTCTATTCAGGAAGCCTCCCACTTGCTACTGAAAAATCTCTC
>JAPSGF010000113.1:49684-96161 GCA_035772895.1 Perdix hodgsoniae | reverse complement strand
TACCTACAGATTTCTACACCGCTGGGCTTCTACAAGGAATGTTGTGTGACTTTTGGATGTTGTGTTGAGGGATAGGATTTAGCTGGGGAGTATTGGTGATGGTTGGACTGGATGATCTTTTAGGTCTTTTCCAACCTTGATAATTCTGTGATTCTGTGATTCTGTGGAGAGTAATAAGGTCTCCCCTGAGCCTCCTTTTCTCTGGACTATTCTCTGGACAACATGTCCCAGTGCTCTGTCAACAACAAACTAAAGCAATTTTTCCTCATTCAGACAAGACTTCGTTTTGCTGATTTTGAGAACCTTTTGTCCACATCCCCCTGTATTGTTTGCTTGCAAAACCAGCCCACTGCTTCCTCTCTTACAGTGGGCACCTAGGCTTGGGCAACATGAGAAGTTCTCAGAAAAAAAAATAAAAATTCTGCAGCATAATCTTTCCTTCATAGCTCTATACCATCTACAAGTTCTATTTCTCTCTTAAACCTAAACCTAATCTTAAAAGCCTGACCCTAAACCTGGATCTGAAATTAACCTCATGAAAGGTCTCAAATGCTGACAAAGAGGAAAAGTTTATCAGGAGAGAAATCTTCCTATATTTTATTTTTTCTTTGGAGATGTTATGTTCCCAGCAATTAGGTTTTGCTGAAATCTTGAGTTATGCAGTTTGGGAAACAATACTGAAGTCAAGCTGTATATGATCTTTTCAATCTGCTGAATTCAATCTGCTGATTTTTTTTCTGAAGATGTATGTTATTGTCAATACTTACATGAATGTTCTATGAATGTTACTTAGAGTGGGGAATACATTGACAACATCTGGATTTTGATATCTGGATTTTTCAGTTAATGAACTTCACTATTTATTATCAATGAGGCTTGTTGGCAAAATGGTGCTTATACTGAGTTCTGTTTGGACCGAAATACAACTTCCTAGGATTGGAATACTAGTAAATCAATGCTTTTGTGTCAGTATTATGATCAATATTGAGAAGAAAGGATATGTTTTTAGTAAAAGAAACACAAATATATATTAAAAAAAAAAAAAAAAAAAAGCTTCTGCGACTCCTTTCTTGCTGAAGTGTTTTTTGTTTGTTTGTTTTTTGGATGAGCTCGCAATCAGCCTACTTTTCTATGACTAATTTTAAACAACATATTTCTGGAATCAATAACTCAAAAACCCCAGATATTATATTATAAGGATCTTTCAGTATTTAAAGTTGATGAGCATTTAAAAAATCTGAATAGAAAACCCATATCGAATTCTGCGGTGTTATTGTTATCCAAAGTGTCATGAAGTGACAGATTTAAGCAAAGGTTTCTGAAACAAAAAGTAGGGTGAACAGAGATGATGTGAGTAAAAGAGCTGAACTATCTTTTCATATAGCTTCTAAGTATGCTTCTGGCTTGTCACTAGCACTGGGAAGCAAAACAGGAAGTGGGAACTGTAGAATCCTATTCACTGACATATGGGGGAGTAACTCAAATCAGTGGCTGCAGATTCCCAGTTCCACAACCTTTCTCCTTTTCTGATGTAATAAATTCCCTTTCATTTCCCTGTCATGTGTGCTTTCTATCATGTTGTTATTCTTTATATAGTTGTTGCCAGACAGGTCTCTTTGAAGCTTTTTGCCAAACATGCAGAAGGGTAGGAACAATAGCTGTAAGACACTGCTGTCCCTCTCAACCAGCATGAGCTTAGGCAATTTTTTCTGTGAATGCCCTGCAGAGCAGCAAGTCAAAGAAATCACTTCATTAGCCATGTGTTGAACAGGCCTGCTGCGAATGGTTTATTAACCTTTGCATATTGACACACATGCATCACTTACATCTTATGATTGTTGTGTTGTCATTTCTTTCTGAAAAAAAATACAGAAATTATTCTTTCTTATTTCATTGACAAAGTTTTCTGGTATATCAGGAACATGTTGAAATCATGATATATATAGTAATACATAGATTATGACCATATATATATAAATGTATATAATAATCATAGATATGATAGGTCCATATATTACTTCAGTTTAGTAGATAAAACATTATTGAAAAGATGAGTTACTATATAAACAGCAGCAATATTACAAATATTCTGACTATCTTTAAAAATCCCAGTGCTGAGTTTAGAATTGATTCAAGGTTCCCTTTCTGCTCTGTGCTGATAGCTTTCAAGTTTTTGAAGTACAAATTAAACATATGATATAAAAATGAAAAGACATACTATACGAAAGCAATCAGTCTGGTATGCATCTGTATATCTCAGAGACTTTAATGGCCACTGGAATATCTCAAGAGTTTCTAAATTAAATTGCACTGATGCCTAGTCTCCTAAGAATGAAATGGTTATGTAAATGCACTATCAGCAAAATGTAAGTATCACACTTTTTCATATCCTTGAATAATGAACATTTAGATAATGTGTTTTATTTTGATTAAAAAACACATTAAAATAATAATAAAAATATCTAATCATAGCATTTCACCTCTCTAAGATGCTAATCAAGACGAAATCTCCAAGTTATATGTCTGATCCTTAGATAAATTTCCACTCTCTTTTAAAAGTTCACCTCCATATTGAATGCTTTCTCAGTTGGGTTAGGCATTCTCTCTATTTACCTACTGAAGTCCTGATAAATCTTAGGATGGCCTATGTCCTGAACATTCAATATCCCAAAACAAAGAATTTGAATATAGTATCTTTTTTGCTTAATTTGAAAAACACAGCTTTGTTGTTTGTGCTTGAAGATGTGGTATATTCAGAACAGTTAACAGCAATATTAAATATAATTCAGGCTTTGACTTGTATTGTTATTTGAGTCTGCTAGCAATCCCTCTTTGGTAATTCATATTCCACTCAAATTAGGTTTTATCAAACTAGTTTATATTTTTATCTGAAAGAGATTTTAGCTTTTACCTCAACTGTGATAACTATGAAATTTGTTTTTGGAAAAAATAAATACAATGCATTTCTATATGCAAGTTGTGTAGACGTGTCATGGGCTTTAAATTATCTCTTGTTCCACACAGAATTAGAAGAGGGAAAGAAAAAAAAGTAAGAATGATGTACAATGTCTAACAGGATCAGTGGCTTTCTTGTTACTTTTTTTTTTTTTTAAATTGTATTTTGGCTGCAGTCACTAGAATGCACTGGGGCTGTATTTGCAGATGAAAACTAAATGCACATACGCCAATATATACTCTGGGTTTGTGAATTTTTTCTCTTTTATAATAAATAGAGCAAACAGCTTTCATTATACCATTCAAGATGTAAAAAGTGCCATACATAAAAGGCTGCCTTCGGGGAACAACTGAAAGTCTTGTGTACAATTACAGTTCCTGTGGAAGAGGATTACTTGTTAGTTCCATTCCAGGGCATCTTTGTTTCTTTTAATACTGCAGCCAGCACTGTGGTTTTCTCAAGAATATGCATTTTTACAAGTATTCCCAGATACAGCAGTAGTAGAAAGAGTGTCATCTTTACTGTAACACAAGATCAGCAGTATTTGTTTAAACTCTTGATGGGCATGGAACACCAGCTGATTTTGCATGCCTTAAAGAGCTTTCAGCAACGCTAATTATTAATGGTTTTCCATTTTACATAAGCTGAATTTTGAATTGATTGTCAGATTTAAAAATAATGGCCAAAAAGAAGTTTAAAGCCACTTCATTTTTGAAAGAGTTCTGTCTTATTTCATATCTTCTTCTAGTGACTACATAATAATTTAATTGAAAGGATAACAGTCGTAGGCTCCCAACCCTTTTTTCTGCTTTTTGCTTTTTCGAAATAGTTTCTGTAAGATTACATAATACCACAGATTCCCAAGAATAAAGCAGTTGCTAAGGGAAACATTTAAACAAAAACAATTAAATTCTGATTAAATAGGCAAATGTACAAATGGAAAAAATATTTTTTAAAACGATAAACAATTGAGTCAAAATGGTTCTGGTTAAGAATTCTTTTTGTTCTATATTTTAATATTATATGTTTCTAGAATCACAGAGTCAGATAATATCCTGAATTGGAAGGGACCCATGAGGATCATTGAGTTCAACTCCTAGCTTCACATAGATCTACCTAAAAGTCCAAAACCTGAGAGAGTTGCCCAATTCTTGGACTCCAGCAGGCTTGCTGTCATGATCACATCTTGAGCCAGAATACAACCACCCTCATGGTGAAGAATCACAGAATCACAGTGTATGGGAGCTGCTGAATAGGCAGCCAATAACTGTTTTTCAATCATGCTGTATCTTTCTTCTGCTCCGTGCCAAACCTGAGACCAGAACCCAATGGGGGTCCGAACAGAACTCTGGCGTTGCCACAGGCCCCAGCCAAAGCCATCCTGAGTCACATGAACATCCAACTCAGCTGGGAGGGTAGGATCAAATATACCCAACGCCTGGGCTTGTTTAACTGCCAGTTTCGCCTGTTGAAAAGCGTCCTGTTCTGTTTTCCCCCAATCCCATAGCTGCCCCTTTTTTGTGAGTCTGTACAGTGGCCTCAGCAGCTGTGCTAGATGAGGTATAAAGGAACGCCAGTAACCCAATATACCCAGAAACTCTTGCAGCTGCTTCGATGTTGTAGGGACTGGGAACGCCTGAACTTTATCTATAACAGCACTGGGTAGTACTTTAGTCTTTCCTGACCAAACCACCCCCAGGAATTTTACAGACAGGCCCGGACCTTGCACCTTTTGGGGATTTATAGCCCATCCCTTCTGTTGTAAATAGGCGGTTAACGAATCTGCCGCCTGCCCTACTGCCTCCAATGAGTCGGATGTCAACAGGAGATCATCAATGTAATGATACAGATTAACGTCATCGGGTTTTTTCCAATCCGCCAGGTCACGCGCCACTAGATTATGGCAATATGTTGGTGAGTGCACGTACCCCTGTGGCAGGACCTGAAAGGTCCACTGCCTGCCTCCCCACGTAAACGCAAATTGGTCTTGCGATTCCTCAGCAATTGGGATGCTAAAAAACGCATTTGCTAAATCTAGGACACAATGATAGGTTTTTATCTCCCTACTCAATGTGTCCATTAGAGAGGCAATATTAGGTACGGCTGCATGAATAGGCGGCCTGACCTTATTTAATTCTCTATAATCCACTGTCATTCTCCATGTGCCATCCGACTTTCGCACTGGCCATATGGGGGAGTTATATGGGCTGTGTGTAGGTCTTATAATACCCACTTTTTCTAGTTCCTGCACCGTTCTCGATATTTCTTCTTGCCCACCCGGGAGTCTATATTGCCTTACATTAGTAATCCGTCGCGGTTTCGGCAGGCAAATAGGCCCATGTTTCGCATGGCCTCTCAATATCGCCTGCACCGCCCGGATACTGATGCATCTCTGTCGAAGTCTGAACTCCCCTACAGTTGTCTGGAGAGCCAGACCCCATAGAATATCTATGCCCAGTATGTATTCTTGAACTGGGGCAATAGATACCTTATATTCCCGGGATGGGAGGCGCCCAACCCCCAGTTTTAACCATGTTTGGGTGACAGGAATAGTTTGTCCCCCAAAGCCACCAATCATCACCTTATCTCCATGAAATTTAGATGGGTCTCCATAGATGATCGATGTTTCCGCCCCTGTGTCTACCAGTGCCATAACTCTTTGTATGTTTTTCCGGGACCAGTAAATTGTTAGTTCTACATAGGGCCTCCGGTCCCGTCTGGAGGCCCTAGGGGAATTAACATCCCCCGTCACGCCATGAACTGTGCCAGGGATAATTCTTTTTCCTCTGATGTCTCAGGCATTGTAGCCCGAGACACCTGAGGTGGCTTTTTTTTTCTATTGGGAACAATAAAATCTTCTAAGTTCCACGCCTGTGTCGGCATTCTTTCTATGATTCTTACCCTTGGTTTTTTAGGGTGAGTTTGAAATTTTTCATTGTCCCTCAACTGTCTCCAGAGCTGGAGGAGGACATAATTAGGCTGGCGGTCAGTTTTAGCAAATTGAACCCCAGCCCGGATTAAATCATTAAACATCTGCTTCCGAGAAACCCTTATGGGTCCCGATTGAGAAGCTCGAGTAGCCGGCATTTTGATTTTAGTCACCGGCAATACTTCTGCTTCTTCTAATAATCTAACATTACGTTTTGATCTTAGGCGTTCCGTCTCTCCTAAATCGGCTACTAACTGAGCAGCCTGCTGGACCGCTGCTTCTGAGGCTACTAGAGGGTTTAATATGGAAACCAGGGTTCCATATAAGTGAGAGGGAGCTTGCTGTAGGATTAGGTCCCTCATTCCCGCTGTGAATTTTACCATGTCGGGTCCATCAAATGTATCTTCATAGATAGCTTCTCTAAAACCTAATTCTCGAATGTAGTTTTGAAGGTCCTCCATGGAGGACCACATTCCTGAATTTACAGGGATATCTGTTTTGTTCGGCCACACCATACGGCTGGCTGCCATTAACCAAGCAATTATAGAGTGGTTCTCATCAATGTGGTGACTACCTGCATAAAGCCTTTGTCGAAGAGCAGGGTGAGTGGTCATAGAGGCTAATTTAGCTACTTCTGGGCCACTTACTATAACACTTTCTGCTCCAGAGTCCCAAAGTCTTAACAGCCAGGCCGGTACACTTTCTCTGGATCTTTGTCGGAATTTCTGCACTAGATCCATTAATTCTGTTGCCGTGTATGGCCGGGCTGTCACGTGCAAACGGGTTTGGGTAGGGGGCCATTGATCTGGTGGCACCCCTGCTGGTCTATCTTGAACTTTCTTTGTTTTCTGAGTTAACACTGGACGGACTTCTAGCGGTTCTAGACAAATAGGGGCTTCGAGATCCGACTTGGATCTTTTATCTTCTTGATCAAGATGATCTATTGGTTCAGAAACCTGATCATTAGTTATAGTAATATTGCGAACTTGGCCTATGGGGAGTAAGGTTGATTTTTTCCCCGTTAACAGGCTAAGTTCCTGTTCTAATTTTTCAATACGGTCCTTAAGAAGTTGGTTCTCACTTATTAAGGTATTATTATTCCTTTCAGAAGTATTTAGAGCCTTTAGCAGAGGCCATGCTACTATAGAAGCAGCTAGTTTCCTTTCTTTTGTAATTAATATATCTTTGCTGAGTCCTTGAAAATACTCAGCTAAGCGATGTGGGGAGACGTGCCCCATATCCCTTAAGGGACCCCATTTTTCAATAACACTTGCTAATTCATAATAGGGAGATCCCACAAATCCTGGGATCAGTCCCGGTATCACTTTATCTAAGGGGACAGTGTTCTCCCCCTTCATCCATTTACAAAACTTCCAGAGGAAAGACATGATATAAATTTAGATGTATTTAGCTAGCCTGCCTGGCTCGCCAAATGTACAATCAAGGAAAAAATAATATAATTGAAAAGTACAGTCAAATAGATGTATAATCAAAAATAACCCAATAAAGAGTTAGGCACAAGGGTAACAAAGACAAAGAGAAAATAGGTGGAACGCTTACCCGTGCAGAGGGCTCGCAGTAAAGGTCTCCAAAGGAGTGGATCTCTCAGCAGAGATCCTTCCTCCCTGGCAGTCAGCACTTAAATGGGGCTGGAGAGGTGGAGCCTGGCTCCACCCCTTCCTGCAGCACAGGTGAACTGCTTTCACCTGTGCTCCCAGGGCTGACATACTGCTTGCCTCAGATAACTAATCAAAGGTTCAGGCTGTGATTCAGCAGCTCCCATACACACAGAATCACAGAATCGTAGGGGTTGGAAGGGACCTCCAGAGATCAAGTCCAACCCCCCTGCCAAAGCAGGATCCCTACACCAGGTCACACAGGTAGGCGTCCAGGCGGGTCTTGAATATCTCCAGAGAAGGAGACTCCACAGCCTCCCCGGGCAGCCTGTTCCAGTGCTCCGTCACCCTCACCGTGAAGAAGTTCTTGCACACATTGGTGTGGAACTTCCTATGCTCCAGCTTCTGGCCATTTCCCCTTGTCCTGTCTCCGCACACTGCTGAAAACAGTCTGGCCTCGCCACTTTGCCCCCCACACCTTAGATATTTATAGACCTGGATCAGGTCCCCTCTCAGTCTTCTCTTCTCAAGGCTAAACAGACCCAGATCACTTAGCCTTTCTTCACAGGGGAGATGCTCCAGGCCCTTCACCATCTTTGTGGCTCTCCGCTGGACTCTTTCCAAGTGATCCCTGTCCTTTTTGTACTGAGGAGCCCAGAACTGGACACAGTACTCCAGCTGAGGCCTTACCAGGGCAGAGTGGAGGGGGAGGATCACCTCCCTCGACCTGCTGGCCACGCTCTTTTTAATGCACCCCAGAATGCCATTGGCCTTTTTGGCCACAAGTGCACACTGCTGGCTCACGGACAACCTGTCGTCCACCAGGACACCCAGGTCCCTCTCCGCAGAGCTCCTCTCCAGCAGGTCATCCCCCAACCTGTACCGGTGCATGCAATTATTCCTCCCCAGGTGCAAGACTCTACACTTGCTTTTGTTAAACCTCATCTGGTTTCTTACTGCCCAGCTCTCCAGCCTGTCCAGGTCTCGCTGAATGGCAGCACAGCCTTCAGGTGTGTCAGCCAATCCTCCCAACTTCGTATCATCAGCAAACTTGCTGAGGGTGGCCACTATCCCCTCATCAAGGTCATTGATGAAGATGTTGAACAGGACCGGACCCAGCACCGACCCCTGGGGAACACCGCTGGTTACAGGTCTCCAACCAGACTCTGCACCGCCAATGACAACCCTCTGTGCTCTGCCAGTCAGACAGTTCTCAACCCACCTCACTGTCCACTCATCAATCCCGCACTTCCTCAGCTACATATGTAGTAGACTACATCCACTGCTCTCCCCCCATCCACCCAGCCAGTGACAACATCATAGAAGGCTACCAGGTTGGTCAAGCACGACCTCCCCCTGGTGAACCCGTGCTGACTACTCCTGATAACCTCCTTTTCTTCCAGTGTCTGGAGATGGCATCCAGCACAATCTGTTCCATAACCTTTCCAGGGACAGAGGTGAGGCTGAATGGCCTGTAATTACCTGAATCTTCCTTCTTGCCCTTTTTGAAGACCGGAGTGACATTGGCTATCCTCCAGTCTTCGGGCACCTCCCCCATTCTCCAAGACCTCTCAAAGATGATAGAGAGCTGTTCAGAAATCACCTCTGCCAGCTCCCTCAGCACCCGTGGATGCACCCCATCAGGTCCCATGGATTTATGAACACTGGTGTTGCCTAGGCGCTCTCGGACCACCTCTTCCCTGACTAAAGGGAAGTCTTCCATTCCCCAGACCTTCTCACTAACCACCAGGGCCTGGGATTCCTGAGGGGGAGCTTTTTCACTGAAGACAGAAGCAAAGAAGGCGTTCAGTATCTCCGCCTTCTCAGTATCCCCCGTTACCAGAACACCCCCCTCACTTAGTAGGGGACCTATATTCTCCCTAGTCTTCCTTTTACTGTTAACATACTTAAAAAAGCCTTTTTTATTATCCTTTACCACCTTTGCTAGATTCAATTCCAGGCGGGCTTTAGCCTTCCTCGTTGCATCCCTGCAGGCCCTGACAACATTTCTATATTCTTCCCGAGTGGTCAGACCCTTTTTCCACATTTCATGGACCTTCTTTTTCCCTTTGAGTTTGCGCATGAGCTCCTTGCTCATCCACACAGGTCTCCTGACACCCTTTCCTGATTTCTTGCTCACAGGGACGCACCGATCCTGGGCTTGGAAGAAGAGCTGTTTAAATGCCAACCAGCTCTCACAGGCCCCCTTACCTTCTAACACCTTAGCCCACGGGATAGCTCCAAGTAGGTCCCGGAAGAGATCAAAGTTGTCTCTCCTAAAGTCCAGGGTAGCAATCCTACTTTTTGCTTTGCTCCTTCCACTCAAGATCTTGAACTCCACCATCTCGTGGTCACTACAACCCAAGCTACCCCCAACTTTTACTTCCTTAACAAACCCATCCTTATTTGTGAGAATAAGGTCCAGTAACCCCTCCCCTCGTCAGTTCCTCCACCATCTGCATCAGAAAGTTGTCTTTGACACATTGCAGGAACCTAATATCCAACCTGACCCTCCCTTGAGGCATAGAATCACAGAATCAGAATGATCTGGGTTGAATAGGACCTCAAAGTTCATCTAACTTCAACCCCCCTGCCATGGGCAGGGTCACCAACCACTGCCCAGAGCCACAGACAGCCTTGCCTTGAATGCCTTTGGAGATGGGGCATCCTCAATCTCTCTGGGCAATCTTTGTATCATTCCCTCAGGTCCTGTAACTGTTCACCAGAGAGCAGAGGTCACTGCCCACCACTTTTTGTAAGGAAACTGTAGGCCATCATGGGGTCTCCCCTCCATCTCCTACTGATCAAGTGATTTCAGCCACTCCTCATCTGTCTTCCCCTTCATACCCTTTACCATTTTCATAGTCCTCCTTTGGACTCCTTCTTATAGTTTTATGTCCTTCTTATATTGTGGCATACCAAATTGCACACAGCATTTGAGATGAGGCCAAACCTGTGCAGAGATGAGTGGGACAATCCCTTCCTTTAACTATTTCTATGTTTTTATGTGCCTGATACACTTCAGGATACAGATAGACCTCCTGGATGCCAGGGTCCACTGTTGATTCACGTTCAACTTGCCATCAGCCAGAACTCCTAGATCATTTTGTGAAAGTCTGATCTTTAGCCTCTCATCCCCCAGTCTGTACATATATCCAGATTTGCTCTATTTAAATTTCATTGATTTATTGATTGCCCAACCCACCAATCTGTCCAGATCTTTCTGCAAGGCCTCTACACTGCTGACAAAGTCAACAGCTCTTCCAATTGAATATCATCTACAAGCTTACTTACTTCCAAGGCATTGATGAAATTAAAGAAAGCTATCCCTAAAATGGAGCCCAGTAAAACCCCGTAAGTTACTACCTACCAGCCTGATGTTACTGTGTTTACTGTAACCCTTTGAGCCTATGCCTCCATTCTGGAGGTTTTGGCAGTGAAGTACTCTCAATGCATTCCGACTCCCTTGTTTGAATGGAGGGAGGAGTATAAAGGATCAGAATAAGCCGAACAGTAGCGGCAAGGCAGGAGTGGGTTATGATGGCACAAGGACAAAAGAAGACAATGAAAGTCACAAATTACAACAGCAGAGAAACAAAAAAGACAAAATTTGATGTTTTTTTGACAGCTTTATAGAATGAAATTATCTCTTAGTGTTGGCTGAAAAGGTAAATGCTTCAATTTGTAACTTTACAGCTCTTTCACTGGAAAAATGATAGAATACTAGCTTCTTTCAGGAAGAAATTGTTGGGGACTCAGATTATCACTTTTTCACATATAGAGCAGGTAACATACACTAGTCATTTTTGGTCACTACTTCTCTGGTCTAGATTACCCTGGTGGTATGCTGTCATGGAGTTAACTAGACCAATCTATGCCTGTGGCAGGGGGCAAGTAGGCCCCTGGGTCCCCCCTGGCACCACAAATGGGAAGGAAAAGGCAAAAGGGATAGGGAGATGGAAGCTGGGCTCAAGGAAGGAAAAAAAAAAACAATAACAGCGGCAATGATCTATGGAGAAAAAATATTTTACTAACTATGATGCTAGAATGCAAGATAACACAATATAATATAATATAATTGAAATTGAGACTAATAAATCAAATAAAATAGGAGAGAGAGTTCCTGAGACTGAGTCAAAGACTGAAAAGCTTGTTACGGCTAGGAAAGCACCCTCCAGCACTCACTGCAGGGCAGTAAGAGACCACCTAACCAGGAAGGGCCAGATCCCATGACTTCCACAACGTACAGGAAGAGGTAGACAGAACTGGAGCATTAACATTTAACTCCCAGTGCACTACATGATGTCAAGATGTAGAATATCAAAAACCAAAAATCACAAAACCATAACATATGCTCATCAGAAATCTATATCCCATTACTATCAATATTCTTGAATAACCATCCCCATACTCTTGTTTCCATTTACAAATGAAGCTTGTGAAATTTACTCTGTTTTTCAGATGAGCATAAGAACGAACTGACTCCAATCTGCAGAAGATTTTCCTCCAACAATCTAAATTTGAGCCTATGGCAAGCTCTGAAGGCAGTTTTGTTGGCAACATCAGAGATATTTTTGTGTTTGACACTTAATTAGCTGTAGATGGATTATATTGGCAGCTCAGCCTTTATGCATGTTATTTTCTTTAGTTCACCTTGGACTTTGTATAATCAAGACCCACTCATTCATCTGAATAAGTACTTTGTCCAAGTATCCACTGCTTTCAGTTTATAGGCAGTATTTTGAAGGCTGTATTGTTCCAAAAAGCTGTTATATTCACCAGCTTGTATACTTAGACATTATGAAGGGAGAATGGGAATAAGATTTTACTTTTTTTTCTTTTATTCAACTTCCTGCTCAGTATATACACAGTTGTTTATCGTATTTCTCAGAGAAATTTGCTCTACAGTATTCCACTTACTTCTTTCATTTATTACAGTAAGAATTCAAATGAATACAAAAGCATAAAAGATAAAGTCTCTATACCCAGTTTTTAAAAAAGTGATCCCTAATCAACATTTCCTAGTTTAGAAGGTATCAGCAGTAAATGCCTGATTTTAAATTTTAAAATGCCTAAATTTAAAAACAGTAAGTGTAGAATCCAGTATTTATGAAAGTAAACAAGCAAACAAACAAATCAAACAACATCTGGACTTTGGTAAGGTCTTTGACATGTTTCCCCACATCTTTCTCTCTGAATTGGAAATCTATGGATTTGACAGGTGAACTGTTCAAAGGATGAGAAACTGGTTATAAGATCATATCCAGAGGGTGGAGCTCAATAGCTCAATGCCTGGATGGAGATCAGTAATGAGTGGTGTCCCTCAGGGGTCAGTGCTGGGAACAGTGTTCTTTAATATCTTAATCAATCGTTTCTTTTCCTTGGTATTCATCAGCAAGGGCACTAGCCACACAGCCCAAGTTGCACAAAGTAAAGACGAGAACAGAGAGAGGAATATCTGACCTGCATAGATCAGGTTTGAGAGTCAAAAGAACCTGAAGGCGCACAAGTCCACAGGACCCAACGAGATCTATCCATGAGTCCCTGAGAGAACTGGTGGATGAAGTTGCCAAGACACTATCCGGCGTATTTGAATGGTCACAGCAGTCTGATGAAATTCTCACTGACTGGAAAAGGAGAAACATAAGCCCATTTTCAAGAAGGGAAAAAAAGAAAATCTGGGAAACTACAGGCCAATGAATCTCACCTCTGCCTAGCAAGATCATGGAGCAGATCCTCCTGAAGGCCCTAATAAGGTAATGAAAATGGAGGCAAGGTGATTGGTAGTAACCAATGGCAAATTGTGATAAACGTGGTGGTCTTTGATAATGGATTTACAGTAACAGTGGATAAAAGAAAAGTAACTGATGCCATCTTTGTTGACTTGTGCAAAAGATTTGACACTGTCCTGAATGATATCCTGGTCAATAAATATGGGTTTGACAGACAAACTACTTACAGGATAAGGAATTCATGGAATCATAGAATTGCTCAGGTTGGAAAATACCTTAAAGATCATCAAGTCCAACCGCAACCTAACCATACTACTTTAACAGTCCTCCTCTAAATCATGTCCCTAAGCACCACCTGCAATCTATTTTTAAACATATTCAGGGATAGTGACTTGACCACCTCCCTGGGGAGCCTATTCCAGTGCTTGTCGCACTCAGAGTTGTGGACAACGACTCATTGTCCGAATGGAGACCAATGATAAGTGGTACTTATCAGGGATCAGTACTGGGACCTGTACTATTTGACAACTTTGTCAGTGACAAGACTAGTGGGATCAGGAATTTTACAGATGGCACCATGCTATGTGGTGAAGGTTGACACACCTGAGGGATGGGATGTCATTCAGACTTGAGCATAGATAGACTTGAGCAGTGGGCCCAGAAGTACCTCAAGAGGTTCAACAAAGTGCAAGGTCTTATACTGGGTCACAGCAACCCCCACTATCAGTACAAGCTAGGGGACAAAATGAGTGAGCATAGCCCTGCCAAAAAGGAGTTGGGGATACTGGCAGATAGGAAGGTTGACCTGAGCCAGCAATGCGCCCCCACTGCCCAGAAAGCCAACTGTATGCTAGGCTGCATCAAAAGAAGTGTGGTCAGCAGGTCAAGGAAGACAGTCCTGCCCCTCTACTCTGCACTGATGAGACTTCACCTGTACTACTGCACCCATATAGTCCTCAATACAGGAGAGAAATGGACTCCTGGAGTGCATCCACAGGAGGGCCACAAAATTGACCTAGAGGATGGAACACCTTTCCTACAAGGACAGATTGAGAAATCTATTCATCTTTACAGGAGAAGGCTCTGGGGAGACCTGATAGTGGCCTCCCAGTATCTTAATATGGGCTGCAAGTAAGAAGAGAACATACTCTTTAGCAAAGTCTGTTGTGATAGGACAAGAGAAAATGGTTACCAACTAAAAGTGTGGAGATTTAGACTGGATATAAGGAAAAAGTATTTCAATAGCAGTGGTAAAGCACTGGAACAGATTGACCAAATTCGTGATTGCCCCGTTCTTGAAGACATTCAAGGTCAGGCAGGCAGGCTCTGAGCAACCTGATCTAGCTGTTGGTGAATCTGTTCATTGCAGGTGAGTTGGCCTAGATGACCTTTAATGGTATCTTCCAATTAATATGAGTCTTTGATTGTATGATTGCATGCTTGTATGATTGTATACCTGTCTACAGGTAATCTTGCAAGGTGTTTATACCTTGCTCTAGAACTATACCTCAGAAGCAACTTGATGAGTCCTCCTCTGACAAGCCTTAGGGTTACTGAATTAATTATCTGTGATAATAATTTAGTTTGTAATCAGCAAAGGAGATTTGATTTGTATTTATTTATTTATTTTTGCATTTTCATGCTAGTGTGCCATTATTTTGCAAGATAAATTAATCACATTAATGTACATGTTGTTGAGCAACCTTTATATTTAATCTATTGCTGTTTCTAAACTATTTCAGGTGATGCCATTGTATTTTATGCTTCTATTTTGCCTGAAGAGATGTTAGAGCAGTTTGGAACTGTTTTTCAGTTACCATCAAAGTAAAGATTTCTATCTCCATAATATTATAATGACAAATGTATTTTAGAAGTTTTCAGCCTAAACTTTGCTGAATTTTCTTTTTATTATCAACATTAATAAAGTACCTGATAACAGGTTAACCAAGAGGATTATTTTATACCAGAGGCCTTAACTAATCCTACAGGCAACAAATGAGCTAGGAGAACTTAATAGATTTTGAAAGTAGGTGTGGTGGATGAGGCATAGAAATAGTGCCATTCTGAAATGCATTAAAAATGCAGATTTCCATCTGATTTTTTGAACCATTTAGGGGGTGAAGATTTAATCCAGTATTCTGAAACTGGATTCTCACCAAATTTCACTTACAGGCCTTCTTGGAGTTTCCTCTGTCGTAGTGTCACCACAGGGAAGTGTAGGTTATACCTTTGCAAGGATCAAATTGCAAAACCATGTCAGTTGATTGGAAGTATTCAGAAGCATGTTTAAGCCACAACAGCAACAACAGTTTCTTTCATTTTTTTGAGGTTCTTTTGGACACTGAAAAACTGCAAATGCTAGACAAGCTACAGGTCAAAAGAATGTATCAAGTATATACTATATGATTTTCCACTGAATTAATGCCATCAGCTGTCACAAACTGTTTCAGAAATACCTTCCAGCTACTGTACAACAGGCTGGAGTAGCAGAAAACTTACAATTTTCTAGTTATAATGTTCAGTTTTTCTTTAGTAATAGTCTTCTATTTGTATCTAAATTTATACTTGCACACATGTCCAGGTAGTCTGGCCTTCATTCTGTAAGACTGGCTCACTGTGGCCCACCAATTTCCTTTTCCTTGTCTACAGTGACTGAAAAGATAAAGTTGATAAGCATCCTCAAAATGTATTCGTTGGCCCATGTTCTTGTTGCTGTGACAAGAGTTTTTTCCACAATATCCTGGAGGAGAAGGAAAAGACAATTTTCTGAAAACCTATGTCATTGGTTACTGCATTCTCATTATTATTTTTATAAGAATACAAATATTATGAGCAATAATCTTGTACTGGAAAGTAATTGCTGCTTCACAAATACTATTTAATATAAGCTGGCAGGCAGTGTACATTAATTTAGAAATTTTACTAAAGATGCATTACTAAATTACTGGAGAAATTTTACTAACAATGAAATGATTCTACTAAACTTATGCAGTTAGATGTTGTTCCTAAATATTTTAGTCTTCTTTAATTACCAATAAATAAATAATAAGGGCATTGCAGGGACCCACAGCCTATTTTTCACTATTGACAGCATGAATTGCTGGAGTGATTAGGCTGAGAAATAACAAAGTACCTAGGTTAGGTAAGAGGAATCTGTACCTATGGAAGCTCCTTTTAAATAAATAAATGAATAAATAAATACAATACTATGAAATCTGTCTTTTTGTCTTTTTTATTATTTTTTAAATTTATTTTTTTAACCCTAGGCTTGCTGATTTGCAATTTACTCTTCATCTTTAGCTTTTCTTTTTTCTTAAATAAAGAAAAAAAAAAGAAAGAAAAGAAATGCAAGTGCAAAACCTACTAATAATCACTGAAAAACAGTTTTAACTGAATTTCTATGGTATGTGTTTCACTTAATATTATTTCTGTCATGTTTAAACTATAAGATAAAATACTCAGAGTTGTCATAAAGTAGATTCAATACTAAGTGAAGTGCTTACAAACTAGATACATAATAACAGAAATAATAGAGAACTGTGGGGATTTTTGTTTTGATTGCGATTTTCTGGCACAAAGCTCTCTAATATATTTAATGTTTGTCTTGCAGAATTGCTGGTTGGTTTTCAGATGCTTTATTTTACCGGGAGGTTAACTCAGTGAAAAATAAAGGACATAAATCAGCAGAACATTCTACTTGAATGAACAAATTCATTTTCCATGCATATCATGTTACCTTACTATAGTCTTTCTAAACTAAATTATTTAAAAAATATAAATGGAAGCTCATTCTGAAGTTTCTTCTGAGCCTACTGTTCTGTTCTTGTATAAATGCTCATGTACAAATACATGATGTTTGGATTGTTTTGTTCAGTTGCTGTATGACAAAATATTGGCTATGTTTCCTTTTAATAATTTTAATTCAGATTTACAACAATGGAAGCGAGATTGAGAAATGCATAAACCAAGTGTTTTAAGCCCTGAGATAGTATATTTATTTTGACAGCAGGTATTTGCCAGTCTACTTGCTGTATTCTCTCATTTCTTCTCACTTTCCTAGTGATCTGGACCCTTTGAAATTTGTAGCAAACTTCTACTTCCCTCAGAGTTACAGGACATGGGTTTTCATGCCCCAGACAGACAGCATCACTTTATTTATTATAGTTTATTTATTTATAACGAAGCTGAGTATTTAAGAATTTTCCTAAAATAATTGCACTGAAATTTTTAAGATATGTTACTGACAGCTGAAAATTTTTGTACTAATTACTGGAGAACATTTAAGTTCACAAAATTGTCAGAGATACATACAATACATCCAGCCTGCAAGTAGAAGAACCTCCCTGTATTAGCTGCACAAATTTCAAATGACACATTTTCAAATTTTACTTGGAACTAATTTGGGCAATCTAAGAATAAGAAATACACAGTGACAGAGGTCACTGAACAGACATAACGTATATTAAACAGAGAAACTGTGATTGGAAATTTTCAGCCAGCATTCATCATATGATCATTTGAGCACAAACTCTGCTGTAGTAAGTGAGAATCAGTAGGTTACCACTAATTAAATTTCTTACTTAAGAACTGTTTGGATAAGTATTTCTTGTGTCTGAAATTGTCGTCTCTGTTTTTTCTCTCAGACCTCTGCAACTCACACCCACATTTCACCTTGATTTGGAAGGCTGAGAATGGCATTTCTTTGAGTATTTGCAAACAACTTATGGTTAAAACACACAAACTTATTTTTCTTATTACAAATTAAAAACAAAGAACTTGGAGATAAATGTCCATTCACCTTTTATTTTCTCTCCTTTGTTATAGTTGTGTTCTACTTCCCACCTTCTGCGAACTATGAGCAATCAAAACAATTTTATATTTGCATTAAAATCTGAAGGAAAAGG
The DNA here is from genome assembly GCA_035772895.1 of Perdix hodgsoniae. Taxonomy (NCBI): domain Eukaryota; kingdom Metazoa; phylum Chordata; class Aves; order Galliformes; family Phasianidae; genus Perdix; species Perdix hodgsoniae. Next base: position 78,024 of record JAPSGF010000113.1, on the reverse strand, counting down.
CTAAGTGGAGGTATTTAACCTGGGTTAAAGTGGTTATCAGTGGTTATAGATAAGTCAAAGCCTGACTTTTCACAGTACACAATGAAATAAATGAATGCAAGCTACAGCAAAAGAATTTCAGTTTAGATATTCAGAAAAAAACAAATATTATGTCAACGCTCAAGTGGTAGAAACTGCAAAATGCTTGCTCAGAGAGGCTGCTCCATTTAATAGATTAAAAATTTGTCTGGACAAGGCCTGAGTAACCTCATTTAACTTTGAAGTAAGTCTTGTTTTCAGTCAGTGTTGCAGCACTGAAGTTCAGAAGTCCCAACCAAATTAAATTATCCCTTATTTCAAGAACTAAACAATACTTGATAGACAAGTATTATTCAAAATTTCTTACTATGAAGTTGTAGAAGGTGTTAGAAAGGATATATTGAGGATGAGAACATGAAAAAAAAAACAAACGCAAACAACACAATGTCTATTACATCGGAACTGAATGAAAATGAGCCACACTGTTTCAGGTTAAAATTTTTAATTTTTTTTTATCTCCTGCCAATATTCCATAAAGTAGCTATGTTTAATAGTTTTTATCCCTGTTGTTTTGCTTCCATTAGACTGTATCTTTAAAATTTTTGTTTAAACTCTGTTAAAATTCTTAGGAGACTGTGATGTGCTCTCTCTCTCTCTCTCTCTCTCTCTCTCTCTCTCTCTCTCTCTCTCTCTCTCTCTCTCAAAACTGCATGCATTGTCCAACAAGCCACCTATGCTTTCATATATTTTCCAGAATCAGTATGTCTAAGATTTAATATTTTCCCCTCAAAATCCAGAAGGATGTTGCTCTGGCAAATGGATATTATAATGCCGTATTATCAGATGTTTTTTTGCAGACTGTTGCCTCCATCAGACATGTGTTTTCAATAAAAGTTAACCTAGGTCCCACACCATATCTATTTTCTTTTCCTTAATTCTGTTGTAATAGTTATTCTATCCCAATTTTATCTCCCAGCAGTAAATGTAAAACTTAATTTAAGCTATAACAATTAGATCTGGGTTTGTGATTTTATCTCCTAACTACTCATTTAATAGTTGATTTAAGCCACACAAATTGTTTTAGATCCTGGAGAAAGAGGGGGGTATGATCCTGATAAATCATATAGGATTTCAAATGAAGTGCAAATGTGCTTGGTTAAGAGTTACTGTTACTCAGGTCCCCTATGATTTTCTTAACACTAGTAATTGAGCAAATTATAGGTCCAGTCCTACAAAACCTCAGCACATGGAATTTCTGTTTTCAGCAGAAGCTCTGATTGCAAGGATCACAGGATCAGAGAAGTTGGAAGGAATCTCTGGAGACCATTTATTTTAACCACCTGCTAAAGCAGATTCCCTAGAACAGGTTGCAAAGGAAAGCACTTAGTAGACTTCTGAATGTCTCTAGAAATTCCAGTCAGTCTGTTCTAGTGTTCCATAACCCTCGAAATAAAGATTTTCCTCATGTTCATATGGAAGTTACTGTGTTCTACTGAATCAGGTTTTTTTGTTTATTGTTGTAAATTTCTATCCATCAGAATTAAGAAGCCAAAATGCTGCTTTCTTATGTTTTGTTTGTTCGTTTGTTATCCAATGATGTACTGTGACACATGGTTTTTGTTCCATCACATTACATTGATCTTTCTTTCAAAACAACCTGTAAATAAATAAGAGCTGGATATTACAAGAAGCACATTTTGGAGTGTAAAGAACATAAGAATAAATATTTTGTATTGGTTCAAAGGTAAGGCTGAGGAATCCAGACACTATTTTAAATAAATACAAGCTGCTGACATGATCTCTGGTTTTGCCACATAGTCAATTTCTTTCTGTTAATTAATTTCCATTACCAGACTTTACTCAATGGATTTTTCAAAGTGCCTTTGTACAAAAAGCTATTTCAGACATTTGGCATCCCAACAGGTTGCTAACACTCTATAAGCAAATAAGCTGCAAGATTACAGAGCTGCCAGCAGCCAGTGGTTTTATAAACACTTGCAAGCATGATTAGAAGAAAATGTTTATTTAATGAGCTGTCTCTTTTATAAATCTATCCAGTTGATGCTAATTCAATTGTGGAGCTATCATTGTTTTTTATATATGCTTAAATACTAGAGCAGAACAAAGTCAAAGATGTTTTAAAAATTAGTAAACATAGAAAACTGCTACATAATAATAATAAAAGAAATATTTTCTTACCATCAATAAAACTTTTACATACCTCTACATTGGCATGGAACACAAATAATCAAGGGATCCCATCTTTAGCTGATATAATTTCATTCTGAACATAGCAGAACACTTTTGAACTACTAACTTCCTTATCTAACTGTTATCTCAGACTTGATCTTCTATAATTATGTTAAACCCTTAGTAGCTGGATCTACTAACTTCATTTTTCCTCTGACTTCTGAATGCAGATGTGTGAAGGCTTGTATTTTTGTGTGTATATACATACATATAGTTAAAAGCAGTCTTTCATATAGTCAGCAGCAGTTTGGGAGATAGGCAGAGAATCCAGACGAGGGCAGTCCTCTGTCTTACTTCACATTTAAAGGTATGAGAGATGGAGTTCATGCCTGAGAATGCTCTCAAAGAGCAGTTGTATTTAACATTAACCCCACTGTTCTTTTGTCCCACAGTAGAAAAGAAAATGTGTATATTACACTACTTTATTACAGAAACTGAATAAAGGTAAATATCTGCAGACATTTATGGACATTGATCATTACAGAGAGTCTTAGAAACTCAGCTGCCAGCTGTGGGAAGTGACTAGGAAGAATCCAAGAAATTAATTTCAAATTCAAGAATTAGAGTGTTCATCACACCTCTTACATTTACAAAGGCTTCAGTTCATAAAGAAAGAGTCTCCAACACTGTTCAGCAACTCACACTTGGTGATCCACAATCAAAGTTAGAAGTCAGACTTCATTCCAGACAAATCTGAATGCTATTTTTTGATGAAGTGACAAAAACAGTTTACAAAGGGAAATTAAGTATATGCAACGTATTTAGCTTTTTATTAAAATATTTGATATAGTGTCAAATGAAATTCTACTCACAAAAAATTAAAATTGGCATGGCTATGAACACTGTCACACAGAATGAAAACTTGCTGGACCACAAGCACTGATAAATGGCAGTGTATTCTACTGAATATACAATATGCGAATGAAATTCAGAGACAATACTAAATTCATTTGGAAGGTGTTACGAAAATCTCCAAGGAAAGAGAAACAGTACAGAAAGACAGAATTAGAAATATGCACATAAAATATATAAAATGTTCTGCAGTTCCATAAATTTTAAGACCAGCAGGAATTATAATAATCACAGTCTGACCTCCTGCACAGCACAAGCCATAGAATTTTAAGAAGTGATTCCTGCATCAATTTCATTACCTCAGGATGACCAAGGACCTCTATTTCAAAAATAAATCCCAATTTTTTTTTACAAAAAAGTAGGGCCTTATATAAGATTCTGATCAGAGAAGAGACAACTGAATACATTTGAGAATATATAACCTGTAGCAAGGGTGTTAAATAAAAAATGAAATCTGGAAAACAATAAAATGGAAAAGCCCATGAGATAGTGAATAGCAGTTTCAATTGGAATTTGGCTTTTTCCATTGACCACAGTGAATTTTGACAAGGGCACTTTGAGCTGCAGAGACAGTAAAGTTCATTTCCTCAATTACTATCTTGTTTCCTACCTATAGTTCTGTTGCAGTCATGGCTTGAATTCAGATTTAGTTGCTTTCAAATCAGATGCTCATCACATTACTCAATCACATTACTGCCTGTATGGGAATTGTTAAGGCCCAGGATAAACCAATGGCTGAGTACTTGGTGAAGGGACACAGCCAGCCCTGGGAGCACAGGGGAAAGTGATTCACCTCCTCATTTATGGGCTGGCTACCTCAAGAGAAGGATCTCAAACTGGAGATCACATTTCCTGGATTATTTGACAAGATCTGATCCTTGGGGCAGGTAAGCAAACTTTTCTTTCTTTAACTGGATTATGAGCATCATCTTTTTGGTTCATTTAGAACTGGTTATCTGCCATTGCCTTTCCTTGCACTGTCTCAGATTGGATAGGAGTGTGGTTTGAAAATAATATCTTAGCCTCACTTATTACTCTTTGGTTTGTAGAGTGTACACAATATTAAAAGGCACAACTAGGTTCGTCCTTTTTACTTACCTCAGGACAGAGAGATGTATTTAAACTCACAGGTTTTGTGTTTGCATGACCAGAGTTATTCTGAAGTTTTGCTTTTACAACAAATACACTGTTAATAGTTTTGCTGTACAGAGTAAATAGTACTTTGCCACTCCAGCAACTTTATGAATAAGACAGACATGGCTGAATAAATACTGACCATTCACCAGAGTTTCCGGAAGAAAATAAGCTCAGGAATTAAGCAGTGATTCATTTGCTTAAGCATTACACAAAATTAGGTTTTCAAGTTGTAAAAGAAGAGATATTGCCATCTCAATCCTTCGGAGGGTACATACAATAACAACAGAGGAAGAATTATTTAGAATGACAGTAGTATAAGGCAGTAGGAATGAAAATTCAGGAGGGACAGTTTGAAAGTCTGTATAAACTTTCTGACACTGAGGTGTGATTATGTTGTCAAAATGCCTGGTACAAAAAGTGTGCAGGGCACTTAAAACTGATCTGGATGAAGACAATGCAGGAAACAATATTTCAGTGTCAAGGACATAAAGCGAATGCTTAATTGGAAGGTTTCTAATTTTTTATCTGCAGAGTACCTAGAATGATCATAATTAAATATTCATCTATTCCAATAGTGGGTGATAGGAAATTGGTAAAGGAAAAAGGAATGGAGATAAATATAAATTATGACAAAAGTAAAAGAGCTCTAAAGCATCCATTATTGGCTTTCGATACTCATCTTCCTAATCTTTTCCATACTTTGTCTTCACCTGGCTCCTTCCCTCCAAAAAGGTTCTAGATAGATCAGCTTAGACTTGACTGTACACAAAGGACATATTACTATAGCATGCAAACATCTCATTATAGAGGATGTCAAAAGATATTTTTCAGAGTAGCAAATAAATATTGAATTAAAAAACTCAAAAAACTCTTAAAAACTGGTCATCTGTGCTTACTTATCAGCAGTCTAAGATGCTCATCCATCTTTTACCAGTGGTAAACTGCTTTCCAGGATCACTTAAGCTCCTGTCTGATTTAATATCATTACCTATTCTATCTGCAGGGCCTGGAAACCATGAGCTTCTTGCTTGCTAGGCCGAATCGTATGTCATTCAAAAAATAAAAATGCTATTAAATAAATAACAGGCTAATATGTGTATGTTCACAGACATCTGGAGACATAAACACCATCAGTTCAGAGAGACAGTTCAGGCTGTGATCAAAGGCACTAATCACAAGTAATAGCTAAATAATCAGTACTGATATTAAATCTTGGCATAAACTCCAGGTACTTTGATTTTCTAGAACCATCGTAGACAGAGGTCTCTACACTGATCCTGAACTAGAAAAACAGAAAAGACTAATTTGTTCAAATTAGTAATTGAAACACAGCATACTGTCTCAGAAAAATAAAACAGAAAAAACAAATTAGCAATCTTTTGCCACTTCTTAGTATGTACCTGCTTTTACTTAATCAAATGACTTTTTGTTTGTTTGCAGAACTTCAGAAGAATACCCAGTTTCAGCACATCTCTCATATGATTTACTTCTTGAGATTTTTTGGTTTTTATTTTCTACTTTCTAATTAATCTACTCAATGAATACATTCATCAAGTAAAAGAGGTTACCTACATTTGGTGTAGCCTTCCTTTCTTACACAAACTGCTGCTTTTGCAGATGAGATCAGTGACTCTTCCTCAGCTCTTAAAAAGAGAGAATTAGTCCTTAAATGTAATTGTGAATGAGTCATTCTCTAAACAATGTGGCATTCCTCCACTTCAAAGACTTCTGGGGAATCATGGAGAAGAAATCAGTTTTGCCAAGAATTTCCTCAGACTGTAGAAGGACTAAAGCTTATAGAGAAATTTACAATCTGCTGAATCAACTTTCTATTTCACAAGAACTAAATCTATGCAAAAACGTGACAAACTAGTCATTACTTCAGTCCTGCTCATTCAGAAGACCAAGCGCAATATTCATAGGGGAGATAAGCCCACCAAAACAACAAAATCCAGAAGCATGTTTGAGATGCTAAGTCTAAATTGAGATTTCAGTCCTGAGCATGATGGTTCTATAAGACTGGATCACTCAAAGTGATCATTTGTTTTAAATTTTTTAAATAAGCATTTATATTAATTTTTAGTAAAATATCACTTCAGAGTGAGAGCATTCAAACTGATATTTTCACATATATATCAGAGGAGAATAAAGTTGGCAAATCTGCTATGACTTAGAGGGAATGTCAATTGTGCCAACGTAGAGAAAGATTGATGGATGAAGGAGGGGGAACAGCTGGATATGAGATTATATAACCAAGAGGCATAGATTCCCAGACACCTAAAATCTGTTTATCTACTATGGAGTAAGATACAAAAGTTTAATTGTAAGCAACAGTTGGAAAGCGGATTTTCCATCACTCTCATGAGTTTCCTCATGACCTGATATGGGGTCAAACCCCTACATTATCAGCACCTTTTCTAACTCCCATGAACCCTTGATTCCTTCTGGACAAGAAGTAGGCATAGTTACGAAAAAAAGGGATGATAGATATATATATAATAGGACTACATGATATCAATCTTCTATGTCCATTGACCTTGATGTGAGCTAAGAATGTTCAGGTACCATCAAGTTTGGGGGAATAATGGGTTTAGTTGCAAAAAAAAGATTTCTCTTGCCACTTTGTGAAGGCGTTTCACAAAGAAATTCAGTCTTTCATCTTGTATGTGCTCTGCCATAGAAATATTTGAGTTTGCCATTTGCCTTCACTTACATACAAGTAATTTTGAAAAGCAATCTACAAGTTTGGAGTGACAGACCATTCTTAAAATGATGTGTCGATGCGAGATCAAACTAATTCAAATCTAATAAAATTAAACAGAATGCAATTTACTTTGTTTCCTTTAAATGATATACTGAAGAATAATTTATAAAAAGACATTCAATATATTTGCCAGTTTTTTCAGCTTTAATGTCATGATATTTTTAAGTTCATCGTTAAATTATTTGTATAATAATTAATTGTTGTAACGCAAAAAAGAAAAATAACTTCAATTAGTATATTTTCTTAACTAAGAAGCATCAATACAACAGTCTGAAGCTAATAATTTTAACTAGTTTAATAAATAATCTAAAAGGGTTATTTACATAAGCCACACACAGAGCTAAAAGTCTGTGACAAACTTTGAACTTCCATTGTCTAACTCATTCTTTAGATACACAAACATTTTTGAATAAGGTGAAGCAAGGCTCAGGGGAGAGAGCTGTTCTGTAACAGGAAAGACAGAGATCCTCATACTCACCTTTAAAACATAAAAGATGTCAGCTATGTGGACAAATTCAGAAATGATATAGATGGATTTAGGCAGAGACTGGGGAGTGAACACAGAATATTAATTGTAAAAGTAAAGGTAACATTGTCTGAGAATCTTAGCTCTAAAAAATATTGGAAAAAAAAAAGCAACAAATTTGAAAGAAGTGTTTATTTCATTCCCTTCATGTGAGCAACTACAAGACAAGCCACTTGGATGCTAGCAGAAGTATCATCATTAGGCCTTATGCTACTAGGAGCATTCCCTTGAATAAATCAGAAATGCTATTGTATTTCATGATATTATGCTGTGATGAAAGATTGCTACAGGAAACCAAGTTTGTTTAAAGCTGTACTCCCAATGATACAGGAAGTCTAGCACATTAAGAAAAAGCTTATCTATAACACTGTGATACTGATCATGCATATTAAGACAAGACTTACTCCAGCATTAATAGAAAGTTGGGTTTGCAGCATTATCAAAAGTATACCTGCAGCAGCTACAGTAGAGCACTACAAAATAACATACATTGTGAACAGACTGTACATGACAGAACAAAACAAAACAAAACAAACAAACAAACAAAAAACCAAAAAACAAAACAAAAACAAACAGATATTATCTGTTTATTTCATGGATCTTGGAATACTAAGAAACAACAGAAACTGTCTAGATCAGGTGCAGGTCACAATAAAAAAAGTATATTTCTATGCATGTAATAAAAATAAAAACAAAAACTTATATAAATAATTCGACATAGCAATTCCATGCATGTTTCAAGGATATTCAGCTTATGAAGAAACAAAACCCTTCTGACAGATTCTTTGCAATATAAGGCAAAATATTTGTAGATAGGCTAATAATAATAACTACATGCAGTAGGAAGAACAAAACTCACCAAACTGGTGAGGAGACTCTTTGACTATACAGCATACCATCTCATGAAGCAGCTTAAACCAAAAAGAAAATCTCCTCTTAATGGCAGGCCCTTAATGAACCCAGGATGACTCCACTCTGAGTCTGCCCCATCTGGTCATGAGGAGAACAGAGGTGCCAACAATTTGCTTGTGCTCCCTGGGTCAGTCACACGCTTTCACCAGGTGCTCAACAGTTCAAGACAGGGCCTAACAGTTTCACTACAAAGGAGGATGAAATTAAGTCCATGTTTAATTTAAATGGAAAGATTATTGATAGTAATATGAAGTTCCTTTTCAGTTGAAACATCTTTGATTGTTTCTTTTAGTTATCTATATAAAGCATATGCTTTGGCAGAAATAAATGCTTTTATTTTCTTAACTGCTTTTTTTTTTTTTTTTTTTTTTTTTTTTTGTGACTCTTTCAGTCCCTGGCCATATTAAGCTCTTTTTTAGTCTGTTCCATGTACTTTTATGAGTATAATCAATTATTTAACTGTTTGTATTTCTTTTTCCCCTTATTTATCCATGTTTTAATCCTCTGCTTTTAATTTAGACCTCTTAATTATTAATTTATTTTTTTTAGCATTTTTGACTGTACTTTATCAGTATTTTATCTATACTCCCTCACTCTTCTTTCTTGTTACATTTACTAAAAGCTTTTTGCTAGATCAAGAGCTTCTTATTCTTCACATACTTCAGATCTCATAGAAAATAAACTGTATTTCAGTTCCTACCACTGTTGTATTTTAGCATACTTTCTGCAGCAGACACGTGCTTGCAGAGATATTAACACTTAATTGTAAGCAAATAAATGGTTTCCATTAAATATAAGATGCATCAATTAACTGTCAATTATTCAGATCGTTCCTTATTTTTAGAATCATCACCACAATAATGTTACACATCACATTTCTGATAAGCATAGACTTCCCATCAAATCTAACTTACATAAATATAATGCCTAGAACTCCATCTATCATTTTTCAACTTTCAGTTGTTTTAGTATTTGTTATAATAGTAGCAACTGTATTTTGCGAGAGCTCTGTTTAAAATATTGCTTATGTGTCCAGGAACAACATTCTGCTGTGGCAAATCTGTTACACATAGAGTGCTTGGTTTATTTTTGTGACTTTCTTTAAGATTATTTTTGTTTATACAGGAGTGAAAATCCCCTTTGACTGTGAGTTCTTAAGTATTTCCATGAAACTCATTTAGAAACCAACAAATAAAAATTTTATAAATGCAGTACTGAAAGGAGTTTTAAATGGCAAACAGCTTACAAACAGGAAGATGGATCATAAAGGTAATTATGTTTTGGTCACAGATTCATAAAACCTAAGCGTTTACCTCCTGCCACATAAAGGTTCAGTAATTGAGCAAAAAAAGTGAAAATAATATTTACAAGCTGCTTCTAAATGATGGTACAAATAGGAGAGGACTTTTGTGTAACTGATGAAGAAATCTGCTGATATGCCAGCTGTGTACTCTTAAAATCTTTCCTAGTTTGGAAAAGTCTGACACTGCTTCTTGTTTTTAGGCATAAGTGGGTTCTATTCAATTTCAGTGAATTCTTGAAATATATTTGATGGAAATATAATCTTTGAAGCAGTTTTGGTCATAAATACGAACACCAATCTGCTTCTGACCTGCAGTAACAGCAAATGAAATACTTAACCAGATACCTTCCTTATTCTAACAGCTTTTGTAACATTCCAACTCAAAATACATAGTTAAATCCACACATTAATATATCCAGATTTGGTAATACTTTAATTGAGATAATGGTTTATAACACCATTACTATAATTTTTCTATTTTATTAGTTGTTATTGTAAGATCACTGGGAGTTTCACCTCTTCTGACAGATTGTAGTTATTTTTTTGAGAATGTTAATGACATTTATTTATTTGTTCATATTACTACAAGAATAAGATTTATTTCAGAGAATTAGTTTTGAATTGTTTGATGTTACACTTTTCAGGCTTTTGCCATTGGAGAAATTCCGTGTTTGTGTGAGTGTGTCAAATACAGCATGTAGATAATTTGGTGTTCAAGAGTTGTGAGAATGTTATTTTTTTTATTTATACAAATTCATGTATTTCAAAAGACTAGGATTTTTGAAGCTATCAGTGGTTTTGTGTACAATCTGACAATCTGAATGAACCTAATTTTTAGAAGCTGGATATTAGGCATATTGGAGTGGAATCTCTGCAGTGTCATGATTAAAGCTATCAGCTTCCTTAAAATATCTTAGGCTGAAAAAAAAAAAAAAAACAACCTTAAATTGAAGTTATTTGTTATATCAATAACGTAGAAAAGTAAATCCATTCAAGATAAAGTTTTGAAGATGGCAAGGACATAATTTTCTGTGACATTACAAATTTATTTACCATACTGAATGAAGAACTGTATTTCAGTACTTCATTAATGCCAACAAAAATAATGCAGTAGCCTTTGGTTTGCAATGAAATTTCTTAATTACCTCCATGTCTCTGAGCTTCCCCAAGGAAGACCACAGCTTGCCCTAACATACTAGACTTCTTTCTAGTATGCAGCCTAGTTGTGTATTGTGCCAGTATATTTTTAGACAGTTCAGGGTCCTAATATAATGTGCACACATCTATAATTTTGCACTAAAAATTTAATCTCATTTTGTTCTGCATACAAATAAGAGTATAACAGCATAATCAATTTACTGAGAGGTTCATTTAGGAGATAGATCAGTAGCATTTTCACAGTCTTTTGTCACTGGAACTCCAGCTGTGGTGAAGATTAACTGCAGCTCCAAAAAGTTGCAGACCATATGTAAAAATCTCAAGAAGATCTATTTTTTTTGTATACAAATATTGTACTACTTATATATTATAAGTAGTTTGATGTCAGTACATTTCAAATTGGATATTTCATATATTTAGAGATCTAAATGTCAGTTTAGGTGGTTCCTGGGAAGTTATACTCTCAGTGGTGTTAAGAAAATTTATAGTGATATGTTTGAGAATGACAGAAATGGCAGAAATTAAAAGATGAGGCTGAGACAATGCATGGAAAACCATGCAGTAAACAGAAGGTGAAAAATGAAGTGAGAGCTAGGGCAATAAAAGGAAACTCTAAAAAGGAGAAGTGGAAAGTAGAAATAGTATGAGAATGAATGGCAACAGGAGAGAAACAGTTACATGATAAAGAATGGACTGCTGAAGAAATATACCTTTAGAATAAAACGTTTTATAAAAGACATGGGTTTTTAACTTGGCTCACAGAGAGTTGTTCAACATGAGCTGTCTGCTTAGATAATCTTAACTATTTTTTAAAACTATCTTGTTGGTATTTCATTCCTGTTTTGGAATAATTAAACATCTCATGTTTAATTGGTAAAGATTTTCTAATGTAGAGAATGGCATTTTAATTTCGTCTCGAATATATCATTTCTTGTGTCTAATAATGGAATGCCTTTAACTCATAAACATTGTACAAGAAGGGCAAAGCTAGTAATGGCAGAACTTTTCAATGTCTTTCTAACAAAATATATATTCAATTTGAATAATACTTTTATGGGGAAAATACAAGCAAAAATATACCTCATTACAAAGCAAGACACTTTTTCAGAAATCACTTTTAATGGGTGCAAGACAAGAAGATAACCGAGTGCCTCTGTCATCAAACATTCTGATGTCTAAATTATACAGTCTCTGAGAGCCTTGCCAGTAGAATTTTTAGGAGTGAATTTTCTTCAGCTTATGGTTTCCAAAAGATGAACATTGCTATTTTGACAGGGTTTTACGAACCCTTAAAAACAGCTGTCTGGATAACATTCACACAGTTCCTAACTTAATAAATAAATAAATAAATAAATAAATAAATAAATAAATAAAAAAGAAAATACAAAAAATTATGCCCTGAGATCATTTTGTGAGAACTGAGCACATTAGCTTGCTGAAAAAGAATCAGCATAAAATGTCTGAAAGTATTTAATTTTAATCAATTTATAACTGAAGGTAAGGTCTTCCTACCATTGGTTGAAAACTGTGAGAATATTATTTGTTAAATTTCAGTATACTGTGTGATTAATCACCCTGACTTCAATGAAATTCAATTAAAATAATGAAAGTGTCACAGTGCTTTTCTACACTTGTTTGAGTAACTTGTACACGAGCAGGGGAATGATAACTTCAAATCCATTACTGTTAGATATTCTTTCTCTTCACATAAAGGAAAATGGCTTCATGGCCAGAGAGAAAATAAAAGAGGAAAAATCTTGAACCTCTTACTTGAGGAGGTTGAGCACTAATATAGATGGTAGGAAGCTGTCTCATTGTTTCATTATATAATGTAAATTGAACATCATTTAATTGCTCTCCAGCCAAGAGATTAAGGAATTATCTAAAGTGCTGCAGATGTGAGTCTCTTTTTCCCCAGGCTCAAAAGAGAACTGAAAATGGGCCTCACACTTTTTTTTTTTGTAATCGACATGTCATTACAAAAGAACAATTCCCACACCACCTGCATCTCTTCCCCAGTCCCATTAGGTATGTCTTTATGGAAGTTCTCAAACTCAAGAACCTAAAGTAGTGACTAAACAGATCTCCAAATCTTTGGAGAAAGAATGATTTAGTATATTCTTGTTACCAGTATTTTCTAGGCAGCCCTCTCTCAGTACTGTATTCCTTGAACCATTTTTTGCCACTATTTTCTTTTCAAAGTGCACTACATTTCTGTATGGAGTCAATCTGGCTAACTCTGAATCTCACTTTTGGAGATGCACCTGGCTCCACACATGTGGTGAGTAGCCGATCCATGCATACTTTGACAGTCAGTTTCCCTTTATATTAGCTGTTTTGATTTTAGAGTCAAGAATCTGATTCTTGTCCATTGGACAAGACCTCCCCTGTAAAGTAAATCTGTCTGCAAGAGCCTTGCTCCCGATGAGTTGATGGTGCATTTGTATTTGAAATTTTCTTTTGAAATGCTCAGATTTGTGACTGTAATGATTCAGGATCAAAAAAATTCTTCAAGTACACAAACATACAATTAAGATTTAATTGTGTTCAATTACCATACTTGTAAATTTATTTTATTGTCAGTGTAATTATTCAAGTTCATCTTAAAGCCACAATTTTTTCTTGTGTACTTATTTCACATTTCACTAACTTCTAGTTGTTTTTCACATAAAATCTTGCATCTTCACTCTCACTTTACATATACCCTTAGGTTGTTCCTTTATAGCCTAGGAGACAAGTGGCTAGAGTATATCTCAGAGAAAGAGATCTGGCTGTGCTGCTTGACAGCAAGCTCAACATAAGTTAGCAGTGTGTCTTGGTAGCAAAGAAGGCAAACTGCATTTTGAGGTACATTAAATGTAGCATGGACAGCTGGACAAAATAATTTCCATTATATTTAGCCATAGCGTGGTCTCAGCTTGAATTTGTGTTCACTTCTTGGTTTCACAATATAAAAAGGATGTAAAAATACTTAAGAGTCTAGATGTGGGCAACAAACCACATAAAAGAGTTGAAGGGTGTGTTCTACGAGGAAAGATTGAGGATAGACTGTGAGGCTGTTGGCTAGTCTAATCTGGAGAACAGGTCTTCATTGTTTTCCACAGCTTTCTGAGGAAGGGAACTGGAGATAGTGGTTCTGGTCTCCTCTCCTTGGTAACTGATGACAGGACATGAGGGAACAGCACAAAGCTGCACAAGAGAGGTCTAGATTGGGCAACAGGAAAAAAATATTTTAAAAAATAAAATAAATATTTTAATTTTAATTTTAAATTTTAAATTTTAATTTTAAATTAAATTTAATATTAAAATTTTAATAAAAATATTATAAAAAATAAAAAATATTATAAAAAATTATAAACACTAGAACAGGCTCCCTAGAGAAGTGTCTGATAACTAGGCACAGACATTATTTATTTTTATTTTTATCTTGTTTTTTTTTTTGTTTGTTATTTTTGTGGCTTGTATTTTATTTATACTTTTATTTTTATCTTTAGAAAATTCTAGGAAAAAGTTTTTGAGATTAGGTTTCAACTTTGCTCCTGAAGAAATATTTGAAACAGAAAACTAAGCAAAAATCATTAAAGTTTACTTGTTCTTAAGAAAACTTTTAACGAGTTTGTGCACTGTATTCCCTCAACCAAGTTTATTGACAAGTCCAACCAATTCTGTATCACTGCACAAAGATTATCTCTTGACTTAAGCAAAGACATGCCTTCAGTTTTTTCTGTGAAACAAGTAACATTTTTTTCTGGCCATATATTCATCAACTGGCCTAAAGGCTTTTCAGTTGACGTTCCTACTTAGAAAAACCTAAGCCTTTTATAGTCAGCAATTTGACCTTTTGAAGAGAATGTCAGCATTTATGCAACACATTCTACTGTTGATCAAAAAAATCCTGCAATTTAACAGCTTTTATGCAACCTTTTTTTAGGGAACAATATGTCAAAGTGTTTTTTTTATCATTGTATTTCATTTCATTTCAGAATGTTAGATATAAACCAAACTAGCATCATCAATAAAAAACAAAACAAAAAAAGCTTTTCAGGTAGTTTTTCTCTCCCTAAATCTTGTGTGATCCTCTGCATTTGCTTCAGCTACAAACCCTGTGGCCATTACACCAGTAACAAAACTATATAGACAGCAGTTACATTAAAGACCATACTGGTATAGTGATATGATGAGTGAATTGCAATTGCAAGTAACTACAGTCAGTTGCTGGCGTAGCTCAATGTCAGGTCAGTTGTCACTTCCCAAGGTAAGAAGAGAATGCTTTTGTCATTTCATAACTGATCCATGCTAGCCACAACAGATTGTTCCAATTCATCTTGAGAAGCACAAGACTATGGCAATGACTATCTCTTCAGCTACTCAAATAATTAAAATCAGTATACTTTGACCCTTCCTAGGTGGTCTAAAAATGGTTCTTTAGATTATTATAGGAACCTGTTGCTTGTATAGGAAAACTAAAAATCCATCTGATTTTCTTTTTCCCACTGCGTATAACTATTAACATTTTAACAAAAGATGATTTTTTAAAAAATATATATATATTAAATTAAATTCAGTATTTTCACAAATCTTTTTTTTCTTTTTTCTTTTTCTTTTTCTTTCTTTTTTTTCCCCCCCTTCATACTTATATGCAACAAAACCTAGCAGTAAGTTTTCTAACATCAACTTTATGCCATCCACAAGCACAAATGTTATTAAAAAGTCTATAAAATTTAATTAGAAAGCAAACATTAACCTAGTTACAGATCAGTCTTGTATATAAAATTATGTGTTTGAACTACATCTGTATCACCTATGCTCTTTCTTATTCTTTTCTTACCTTAATCCATGATTGTCAAACCTTTTGGCTTGCCTGATTTGCATTGTGTGATCAGGAATTGTGCTCTGGTATGAAATTGTCTTCTAATTTTCTTTTGCTAACCGTTACCTTAAGAATTAATTCAAAAAGGTTTTTTGAATTTGCTACTATACAGATCTGTTACTGACATCCTGTACAAATAGCATTTCTCAGCAACCTTGGCCACAAACTCACTGAGCTGACATTAGACAGAAATTAAAAATGGTGAGGCAAACAGGATAAAATCACATAACTGTCTTGGAAAGAGATGGATGGAATATAACAATCTTTATAACACTATATCTGAAAAAAAGAGATTGTGCTCCAAAATGAGAGCTATTTTGAGATTTTAAGCAAGATAAGTAATTAAAAGAACAGTATCTCTAACTATCATGGTTATATCTAACTATCATATATCTATACTATATCATAGTATATCTATCTTTTTTTTTTCTGTCTATGAATTTAGTATTGTGTTACAAATACTAAAAATATTATGAGATAAGAAGAATCAGTAATGTACTGATGCCTGGCTGTGTCTGAGATATACAAGTAATACCTGCTACATGGCACTTTTAGTAAACATTGTTTCATGTAATCTTGTAAAAAGTACTAATGATGGAAAAGTCACAAAGAAATAAATTAGTCTTTCCATTCCAGTTCTGCTGAAATAAGCCATAGTTTTGAGAAACTGAATGCATTTGTGCACCCTTTTGTTTGCTGTGCTTTCTGGCCCTCCTGCACCTCACACAAGACAATGGTATTTACTAGGATTATATGGGTTCTGGATGTGAAGGGCTAAATTCAGCTACAGTTTTACCTGGGAATGTTCAAAGAGCTCTTCCAACAGCCTGCATTCACCTACATTGATGCAGAAAGTTGAGATTAGGAAAATGATACTAGTGGAGCAAAGACCACAAGCATTAATTGCAAACACCTTCTCTCCTTCTGACAGGAAGTTTTTTTTAGCATCATCAGTACACCTCCAAGAAAGGACCAAAACCGAATTTTCATTCAGGATGAAATAGAG
Source organism: Perdix hodgsoniae (assembly GCA_035772895.1). Taxonomy (NCBI): domain Eukaryota; kingdom Metazoa; phylum Chordata; class Aves; order Galliformes; family Phasianidae; genus Perdix; species Perdix hodgsoniae. The sequence continues at coordinate 61,228 of JAPSGF010000113.1, read as the reverse complement.
CTGTGTTATCTTACAAACCAATGATCTGCCTTATTCCACAATACTGATTATCTAGACTTGATTGTATCTTTTCTGCAGAATTGCAGAATGCTCAGTGAAAACTGAAAGGAATGGTGATGAAATGGGGGAAAAATCATGCATCAAGAGACACAAAAGTTTGGAGGTGTTTTTGAAATTGGAAAAGGCCTAAATCAAATAAAGACTTTTCATTACTTATATTGGCATTATAAACTGGAGAAGGGTCAGCCGTTTCATTCTAATCTTGCATATCTGGCACGATGATCTGTCTGATTCTCCTGAAAATTTAGAAATAATAGCAACAAAAAATACAGAGAAGACAGAAAAAAAACGTGCCATTTTCATTCCTGCTAACAGTTTGGAGGCTTTGTGAATTCAAAGATGTCAAATGATGTAACTCATAATGTGTTTGTAAAACATAGTGCCACATCATATTTTCAAAATAAAGTAGTTAACTATTTTCAAAGACAACTGGATTTTTTAAGAACAACAACTGTGTAAGGTCTATAATTACAGTGGCTTAAAAGTAGGAAACCTGTAATCACCTTTCATGTCATAGTAGTCAGTTAATAAGAACTCTGTTTGAATCTATACAGAAGGGAAGAATTTTGAGGAAAATGTTGGAATTCTTGTACTTTCCAATGTATTAAAATTGAAGAATTCAAAGTGCACAAAAAAATAGAGTGTGCATTTGAATCAAATTTGGGGATTTATTCTGCCATGAGCAATACAAATAGCAGAAATATTCAAAAAATTAAACAATACAGGATTTTTCAAATTAAGGTAAGAAAAGGCACCTTGATAGAAAGATCAAAGTCTAAATGCTAAATTGCATTAATCTTCAAAAAATTAAAAATTTAATCCATATATTTTCTCTCACTTCAATTGTTTTAAAAATGATAATTGTATACTATTGGTGAAGCCTTTAATTTCATTTCACATAACTTTATTTGTTTTCATAGTCTTGTTTCATAAAACATATGTAAATTAATATTCTACATGTACATCCTGACTGTCAAAGGATAATCCTTAAGCTCATCTTTAACTCCAATTTTTAATCACATTTTTTTGATTAAAAGGATCATTATATTATGATTAGAAGGATCTAATCTATCTTCTCTTCTCATTTTTAATTTTTAAATTTGTATCCTTATTTGTATTTCCATCTCTTTCAATTATTTTGGGTTTTGTCTACTAAAATAACAAGAAAAAAATGTCCATATCAATTATTTAACTAATGAAACCTAAAACTAGAGATTAAATATAAAAACACTTGCATTCTTCTCACTTTTTTTTTTTTTTTTTCTCCCCCCCAGTATATCAGCTTCTCTTTGTTACTGGATGTTTTTGTTTGATTGAAATTAGAAAACAGAGATGCAAATTGAGTCAACTACTAGATGTTATAACCAGAGTACAGAAAAGAATTCATCTCTTTGGACACCTTAATTTACTTTTTCCAAGAACTAAGATAGATAGTAATGAAAGATGAAAGAAAAGTCCAATTATTTTTTTCTTTTTAACTTGGACAGATAACTTTTACTTTTAATACAAGTTCAGCTTTTAGAAACTAAGAAAACAGTGTAAACAATATGTTAGTATTAACAGTATTGGTATTAAATATTTTAAAAGAAAAAAATCACAAGTATTTTAATGAAGTTTTCTCTATATTTTAATTATAAACTGTTGATATATGTGCTATCTTAAAAAGGTGTTGGCATTTTCTTAGAAATACAGTGCAAGACTATCTTTAATATTTTTATTGTGCATTTTTTATTTTATTGTTGTTGTTGCTGTTATTATTATTATTATTATTATCATCATCATCATCATCATCATCATCATCACATTTTGACAGCTTCTGGCAATACAGACCACAAAAAAGTAACAAGTTCAGAGACAGGAAAGAACTTTTAAGAAATCTAAGAAATCAATTTTCCTCAGAGACTTGCTCAAACTAGCTTTGCAAGTCATAAAAAGAGAAATGACCAAGTACAAAGTGATTCTAGGACAAGCAGGGAACACATCTCAGTCTAATAACACACATTAACCTCTAAACTCACTAGTTCTTCAAAGCATGCAACTCAGATGTGATAACAGTTGCCAGCATTTTTAAAGACATGGAAACATTTATTTGCTAGGTATATTTTAAAACGGGAATAATGAAAAGGGGAAAGGAAGAGTATGTGACTTCCGACTTTTCTTTCCCCTAAGGTAATGAGGAATTAAAACAAAACAAAACAAAACAAAACAAAAACTTCTTAAATGTGATTTTGAATACAGTTATTCAAGTGTGTAGTCATAAGAAATACTTGCACATCACTTTATCCTATTGATAAGATTAGAGTCATAAACCATCTCACTTTATAGATGGCCCGGGGCATTCATTTTTTCATTTTATTAACTAGGTCTACACTGCAGAGAAAAATGACAAGTTAGTTCAGAAATTATATGTAAAATGTAGCTGAAATGACACAAAAGATCAATCAATAATCTTTACTTACTCTTAAAAGTACAAACAACTTTTGATTAACTGCTCTTTAGAAGTACACATTTTATACAAGAGACTAAAAGCAAACCATTATGTTCAGGCAGTACAGTACTACAAGACTAGATTGTCACATCATCTCTTCTATATTTCACTGTCACATTCTTAAATGAAAGCCAATAAGTGCATCAAACAACTGAATGTGCATATCTGTGCGCTAGTGATAATGATTAATCATTAACCTTCTTTCCCTGTATTACCAAAGGGGCAAGAAAACAAACAACAAAAGGAGATAATTTTGCCAGTCTATTCAATCCCTCTCTAAAAGATTTAGCCACCACTCTAGTGAATTCCATAGCAAAACTGTATCTGGACAGAAATAGAACAAGGGAGAGTTTGGCTTAGTAAGTATATTTTCTACAAGTAGTATGACGAACACCTCCAGAAGTACATTCCATCTACTCTGCAGAAAATCAGCAAAAACAGAGACTTCAGTTAATTTTGCTCATTAGAAAACAGGACTCTCCACAGTATCAGATTACAATAGTCCAAGTATAATTTGTTGCTCCAAATGGACATGGCAGACTAGAGTATTCACCTTTTTTCTGCCTTGTAATACTTTTGTATCTTCACAATTATTGCCTCAGAACCCTGCAGTCAGTGTGATATATGCTCTCCTTCAATATCTCTTATGTAGACAATATTTACACAGTTTCCACTTTCTTATGGATGCAATAAGCACTTTCCAGTGCCTTGTGTATTTGAGACATATCATCTTCACTATCCATTCCTCAGGAAGGTTGTTCTGTAAAATAATAGACTAGTAGATGTACTTTTTGAATTGCTTTTATTAGTTCCTGGAAAGTTTACTATTCTGATACCAGCCCTAGCCCACCTAAACATGTGCTCTAAGCCTATGACATAACCATTCAAGTCAAGTCTATTTTCTCCCACATAAAAGTATCAACAGTTAAAAATAATTATTTAAGTTTTAACTGTGATGTAGCTTTATTTTATTATGCTCTCTCACCCTTAGTTACTTCTATGCACAAGATACTTATATCCTTTCAAAGAAACTCCATGTGACACCAAATTCTAAGGAGCCTATTGCTGTTTAATGTTCATGAATTTCTCAATCAAATATTGTTGATAGAGCCAGTATCTGATGACAAGTTAAAAAATAATCAACCAACCAGCTAACCAAAAAAAACAACAGCTGTGTCTGTGGCTAAAAAGTATACCAGTGATAGAAGGTTAATATTTTGATTTAGGTTGTTGCGAGTATGATTAGTTTGCAGCTGTGGAATTCACAACATATAGGCAAAGGTTTTAAAGGACAGTTTGAAAACTATATGACTAAATTCTTAACTTCAAGTCATGTGCAAAGTTTAGAAGCTTATTTGTTATAATACAGTTATTTATAAATGTGGGTATTCCATATCATGTGGAAACTAAATTAGGAGACCGACTTCTTAGAAGCACCATTCTTGCAAATAGTATAGCGCTGTTAAACTTAGGATTTACAATTACACTAGAATTTATACAAAATCACAAGATAGATAATCAGGAAACCGCAATAGTTACTGATAGCTTTTAAAGCTTTTGTAATTGCAACTGAACACGCATTGCCATTTGACTTCAATAGAAAATAGACTTCAATAAAAATTAATCATAAATGTAAAATACCACTCCATAAGATTCCCTGGGTATTTTTCAATTCTTATTGTATATGTCTGTCAGGTTTTTGTGTGTTTGTTTGTTTGTTTGTTTTTAATACAAATTTGATGAACATTTTGATGTTATGCTAATTCATGAAGGAAAAAATTGTCCATGTCACAATATTCTGTATATTCAGTCACCTGTTGCCTTACTTCTCACTCCACTGTAAAAATAACAAATAATTACTTTTTAAAAATGAGTAGAACACATACAACTATAGAAAACAGTACTTTTACTTGTGTTTATTCATGTATTAATAACCTTGCTAATTGAGAAGTTTTTAGGACTAAAAATATCATTAATTATGACCTTTTTTTCTGGAAAAATTGTAATTTTTTTATCATACTTTTTATGTTATGTTTTTTCTGTCCCAAGAAATACCCTTTTTATAAAGGATAATTTTACTACCTGAATTTCTTGAAATACAGAATTCTTTCCTTCAAAATTCTTGTACTGAAGTATGTTAACAGGGAGAGACTGTGAGTACTAGTATAATAAGTAAAAGAAACAAAGGATAAACCCAAGCCTGAAATTCTTGCCTCACACCTCTTAGCTGTTATTTTACTCCATGTCTGATTTGTGTTATTCAAAAAATCTCTCTTCAAGACAATAGCTGGTAAAGTTGTGGAAGTGCCCAGTTCTGTTTGCAATAGGATTTTATTAACTGTGAATTTGTTTTCCTTTCCAAGTTTCCCAAAATTTATGTCAGCAGGGTGTGCATCTTCAAAAGCCTCCTCATACACTCACACCAAATTCATATTCATACAGTAAAATCAATAGTATAATAGAAACATAGTGTAGTGCTCACATTACGTCAGAATCCTTGAACTGAAAAACAAAACAAAACAGAAAATTCAGACATATTAAAACAAAACAAAACAAAAATCAAAGAAATAAGATATCACAAAATGTTCATGTTTCAGAGATACTTCTTGTAGTCAGACACGTGGTAGTGCTAAATGATATACACTATGGATACATCAAGTTTGAGATAAAAGTTTGCTCCTAAGCAATACAGACATGAAGATCTCCAGGTTGTAGATCTCCAGGTTGTCTAGCCTGAAGAGCATGATAATTTAGAAATCCATACGTATCTCACCACTGTACACAGTGCACATTATTTGTAATATATTGTCCAGAAAGAACAGGTCTTAAATACAGCAGTTCTGATAGTTAACGTAACACATGAAATGTGTTACATGGAAAGTCCCGCTATGGCTGGATAGGATAAAGCTTCACAGTTGGCTTCCATTTCTTTTGGACCCCTTTCTGTGCAGCAAGCCAGAAAGGCTGTTATAATCTACTCACTGTCACCAAAATTACCAGTCTTTTCTACAGTAATGATAGTAATGGGATAATAACTCCTATTGTAGACATACAGGAAAGACATTAGAGGATAGACCCCTTTCCGGCATCTACAACTCTCATTTAGCACAATTTTATAAGAGAAGATGTTTAGACTTCAATTAAAAGGATAATGCAAAACAAATCATATAGTAGAATATGTGCTTCTGAGTTTTGTTTCATCAATTTTAAATGTCTACACTTGTGACAGCTCCATATTTAAGATGGATACTTAGACAGTAATCCCACCATTCCTATTGTTGGCACTAAGCAAGAGTTATCCTCTTGAGAGAAAAATCTGATATGATTCTAGAGCACTTAGTACAAGTGGAGCAATATGTACATTTTCTTCTAATAGCCACAGCTTCAGTAGCAGACCATGGAAAATATGATATTATAATATTTATCTCAAACCATAGAAGACAAACAAAATCTCAGGTTCTATGATCTGGCCAATCATTCTGTGTCAAACTATTATTATCATAATGACAGCCCCAGGTTTGATGGTTTAACACTGATGGGCAACTAGTCTCCCTCACACTGATCTCTCACTCCCCTTCCTCAGAAAGAGAGAGGGAGGAAATATGATGAAAAAAGCTGATAGCTTGAGATAAGGAAAGAGAGATCACACACCAGTTACTACCATAGGCAAAAGAGAAACATAATTTATTGCCTATTACTAACAGACTTTAGCAATGAGAAATAAAAGTAAACTAAAAGCACTTTCCAATCCACTTTTCTCTCTTTCCCAGATCTCACAGTGGAATGGGAAGAAGGGCTTAGGATTAGTACATAACTGCTCCAACACTGCTCTGTACAGTGAGCCTAACCCTTCAGGAACTGCTCCACACTGGTCCCCCCAGGTGTCATCTCCCCCAGCCCTCCTGCCCAACAGTGAGCTGCTCTCTATTGAGCTGCAGCTCTGGCCCAAGCAGCAGCTCTGGCCTGGGCTGCTCCTGTGGGGCATCTGTGGGCTGTGTCTCCTCCAGGCCTTATCCACTCTTACATCTGCCATGGCTGCATGAGGAGATCTGCTCTGCATGGTGCCTGCAGGGCTGCAGGGGACAGCCTGCTCCTCCACTGGCCACTTCTGGGCTGCAGGGAGCTTTGCTCCACTCCTGGAGCACCTCCTGCTCTCCGCCCAGGCTGATCTTGGTGCCAGCTGGGCTGTTCTCTCACGTTACTCACTCCTCTCTCCCAGCTGCTGCTGTGCAGCAGTATTCCCAATCTTAAATCTGCTCTCCCAGAGCACACCCAGAGTTGCTCCTGGCTCAGCTCTGGCAGCAGTGTGTCCCTTTGGAGTAGCTGGAGCTGTCTCTGCTCTGATACGGAGCAGTGCTGAGCTCTGATCACCAAGGCCATCTTTATAACTCCCCTGCTGTTAAAAATATTGCCACATAAACCCTATTTATCAGGTCAGTGATCAAGTGGATCATTCATCAATTTCTCCCTTCAAAGACATTTATTGAGCCCATGTCTATTGAGATTACATATGAAAGAAGAATATAGAATATCAATAATGGCAATCTGTCCTAATGTACAGAATGGAAGGAGCCATGACACATTCCACTCTTAGCAAAGGGATCCAGCATCTACAGGCAGTATTGTCACTTGATCAGCATTTTATAGGAAATAAAAAAAAGAGTTTTAAATTGTCCATGATAGACTAAAATAATTTTCTCTTCTGGCAGTCTTTAAAATCCATTTTCTAATAACTTAAGAAGAACTTAACTCTATCTAGCAGGACCAGTACCCTGGACACATAAAATTAAGACAAAAGTTGTATGTCCATATACAGTAGAGTAGATCCTAATTCTAACTAAATCAAGTTAGAGTAAAATCCTTGACCCAATTCATGGTTGAATACCTAAGTGTATTGAGTAATCCTCAAGTGCATTTTTCTTTTCATTCTTTCTTTTTTTTTTTCCCTCAGAATACAGCAGTTCTATATTGGATAAACAAATACTAAAGTCTCACACTGATTTCATTTTAAAGAGTAAACTAACATGACTGCAAGTTAAATCTTAGTGTAATGAGAAGATCATTATCATAAAAAAATAAAATCTGCAGACAATGCTATTAAATTTATGCCTTGAAATCTGTTCAGAAAGTTTCATTGCATTTGCTTTCTATTGGGAGATTTGAATATAATCTTGCTGACTGTTCCAGCTATTAGATCTTGCTGTTCAGACCATAATTTATTCAGTTTGTTTTAAAAGAGAAAATTCATTTAGTTTGTAGAAATTAGTTTTATATATATACATATAAATAAATACACAATGACTAGTTCTCAAGTCTTACGGTTTTTAGTTTGTTGCTACCTGTTCCAAAACAGTTGACATACTTGCTGTCCATGCTTTTTTATGTCAGTAAATGTCTGTAAGCATCTGATAGCACCTCCTCCAGTAAAAGATATCATATATCTACAGTTTGATGCTTGCAAAAGCACATTTGCTTTTGGTTGCAAAAATAGCAGTGAGCAAGAGATCAATCTGCAGGACTCATGGAAATGTCTATTAGAGTATTTAGATATAATAATCTCTAAGGAGTATTTGAGCCAATAGAAAAATTAAGGGTAGGAGTAGTGAATGAATTCCTTGTTTAGCTTTTCTTATATGTGTGGCTTTTGCTCTACATAGCAAACACTTTTTATCTCAACCCAAAATATTTCTCACTTTTACATTTATGATTCTCTCCCCAGCCAGTGGGGGAGAGTGAGCTGGTGGCTCTGTCGTACTTAGCTGACATCTGGGGTTAAACCACAACAGGAAGCATTGGGGCATGTGAGGGGACAGGAGGTCTCAGGTCATGCAGCAAGCACACAGCTTGTACTCTTACTTGATAATCTTATTATTTTTGGACCTCTTTTCATCCTATGCTACTCTACATGCTCTTCTTCAGAAATGTCTTTGATGGCCACTGTTTGTCAGTTTCACTTGGAAATGATAAAACAAGCCAAGGGCACAAACAAAACTTTAAAGTATTTTCTTCTAAATGCTTTTTTTTTTTTTTTTTTTCTTAAAGTGGGAGCTATTGCATTTTAATTCTGAAACTACTAGCCTGATGAGTAGAGGATTCCTTATTACTGTATTACACATCTAAAATCTGGACCAAGCTCTTCTATGGTGTGGATGTTGTTGTGAATGGATTTTTTTAGTTGGGGGGTTGGAGGCAGGAAAAGTGGGGGAAATCTATTTTGCTAGTAGCTTTCTGGTATATTACAGTAGTTTAACAATCATACATCAAAGGAAATATTAACTGTACAAACACCTTAGTATCTTTATATTTGTCAGCTTACCATAACATTCTACTGAGCCAAATGTGATACATGAAATGTAATGAATAATGAGGTGGTTGGATAGTGTAAAAGCATACCACATGCTATCAGGTCTTAGAGATTAGCTACACCTCTCAGTGTCCCACTGAGCACAGCAAAAATGCATAATGTGAAAATGATTCCACCCTGCAACGAAAACGTAATATCTGTGAGCATGCAAGATGTAGAAGGTAAGACATCTTGGACAGGAGGAGACAAAGCCTCCCGATGTAGGAATTTGTCTGGACTCTAGTTAAAGCTGCTCCATTAGTGTTTCTAAAATGTGTGGGAGACTTAAGAGGCTGTGTGGTACTTAGCTGCCAACTAGTGTTAAACCACAACAGGAAGCATCAAAGGTGAAAGTTTTAGGGTTAGACTTGAAGCATAAAGTTAAAAATTTGAAATCAGGAGAGCTACTGAAGAAATAGACATTTCTATTCACAACAGGAATAAGTGACACATAAACAGTTTCACTCTGCAGAGAGTAAATAATTGTAAATGTTCATAAATGGGATGAGTGAAACTATTCCAAACCACAGGAATGATGTAAACACTCACAAATGTGGTATCAACGTGAAACCATTCCAAACCACAGGAATGATTAAAGCATCTTTATTCTTCCTCCTTTGGAACACTGAGAAACAGCATAACAGGTTATGTGATCTTCTCTTTAAAGATTTTATCTCCACACCTACTAATCAGAATGGAAACAAAGCAGTTATTCAATATTTAAGATAGCTGAAGATTGTAAGGCTGTGTATGTTGGAAGGTTTTTTGGCAAAGTTACCCAAAGTATAGCTTTCTTATGTGATGCTAGAAAAAAAACAACCTACGTGAATAAAATGAATTAAAAGAAAACATAAATGTAAAGAAAAAATAAGGACTTAAATGAAAGATATTTTAGTCTTCTCTAGTCATTTAGTCATTTTATTCACATGAGATAAAAATATATGATATTTGGACAGGATTTTGGAAAAGTATACATAAATTACTATATGACACACACTATTTACTTAGGTATAGATCATTCACATTTCTCTAGTTTGTTCTGCTTACATTTGAGAGGTGTTCTAGTTATTAGTTACTACGGGTCTATAATTGTAATGTGTCTATTGTCTATGACGTCTTTTTTTTTTTTTTAAATCATTATTATTTTAAAAGTGACTACCAGGAGATATATTTCTTACACAGTTAGAGACCACCTGCTATGAAAACATTTCCTAGAGGGAGAATTTATCAATCTCTGACTTGATCTTCATTTATTTTCTGTTAATTAGTAAAAAGATATCACACAGAATTTTAACTGTATCTACCTATGTTGATCAAATTGTGTATACTAATAAAGATTAATTTTATTAAATATAGACTTTTTTTGTTATATGGAATGGTGCTTTTCATGTTTTGTAGAGTAAGACAAAGTGGCACAAATAACAAACCTTGAGGTTCTCTACTGTTTTCAATTGAAATATATTTTCCCTGTAACTCAAAAACAAAACAAAACAAAACAATAAAACAGTCCTAATTATATCTAGGTAGTACATTTCCAAAGTAGTATAGTACTGTTTCAATTAAATACCTTTCAACATTTCAGAGAATTGGACCTGCAGCACTGATACTACTCCTCATATTAGCTCCGTATGTTGGTGAGTGTTTTGATGTTGTAGAGCTCAGTGCTGGTATATGATAAGGTTGAGTCCTTGTGAGTAAGGATCGGGGGAGAGCCAACAAAATTGATATCCCAGTGAGTATCTGTTACAGACCACACAATCAGCATGAAAAGACAGATGAAGCATTCTGCAAGCAACTAGCAGCGGTCACACAATCACTACACCTTGTTTTAGTGGGGGACTTCATCTTACCAGACATTTGCTGAAAATGCAATACAGAAGAGAGGAAACAGGAGGTTCCTGGAGTATACGAAAGATAAGTTCCTGACACAGTTTGTCAGAGAGCCTACCAGGGGAAGTTCCCTGCTGTTCATGACTAGTGAGAGATGTGATAGTTGGAAAATCTTTTGAGCATAGCAACCACAAAATGATATTATGATATAATTCTCTATTCTTTGTGAAGTCAGGAGGGGGGTCAGCAAAACTGTTACCTTGGACTTCCAGAGAGCAGACTTTGGCTATTTGGGACACTGACTGGGAAAAATCCCTTTGGAAACAGTCAGGAAGAACAAAGGGGTCAAGGAAAGCTGGACATCCCCAGAAGAAAATGTTAAATGCACAGGAGCAGGCTTGTCCTGATGTGTTGTAAGACAAGCCATCTGGGAAGAAGACTGGCCTAGCTGAACAGGGAGCTTTTGCTGAGATCTGGGGAAAAAAGTTTACCATTTATAGTAAAGAGGACAGGCAATTTTGTACAAGGATGTTAGTAGGACAGGCAGAGACAAAATCTAGCCCAGCTAGAACTTAATCTGGCTGTCATTGCATAAGATAACAAAAAGTGTTTTGCAAATACATTAAAACAAAATGAGAACCAAGGAGAATCTTCAGCCTTTATTAGATACAATGGGGTACATTACTACCAAGGATGAAGAAAAGGCTGAGTTACTCAGTGCTTTCTTTGTGTCTGTCTTTAATAGTTGGATAATTTATCTTCATTACTAAGCCTCCTGAGCTGGAAGACAGGGATGAGGAGCAGAATAATCCCTCCCCCCCCC